>VBVR01002003.1:0-21089 GCA_011638315.1 Tetramorium parvispinum
CTACTATATATTAATAATTTATTAATAAAATTCGTGAAACATCCACAAATTATAGATATATGGTATAAAATAATATTTCGTAAAAAGCATTTTGATGTTCTTTGCACGTTACGCGCCCGTCGCTGACCGACTCGAGCCGCCGCATGAACGCCGAGCGCTGCTGCGCCGTCACGCCGTAGGCGGCTCGGCGCAGCAGCGCTCGGCAATACACGGCGGCGCTCGGCGGCGCTCGGCGGCGGTCGGCTCGAGCCGCCTAATCGCGCTATGACGTCACGCCTGGCACGCCGGTGACTCGGCAGTTCCCGCGTAGCAGTCGTTCAGAGCGCTGACCCACTTGACCGACCGTCGAGGTCACAGGGAGCGAAGCTTCGTTTACCGAAACATGATATTTTATGAAATACAAATTATTTCACTGTCGCGCGACAATTCAATTGGATTGAACTGTGACAAGTATAATGTCTATAATTTTTATAATGTGTAATCTTCGTAAGTCTCTCGTGCGACGAATCATACTACATCGAAATGAAGTTAATAGTGCTATTTTCGACATGAACGACGAATGAATAAATGTTGCAGGTGCGAATGGATCGAGTGGCATCGTGCGACGTTCGCATAGTGAAATATAATTGTGAGTTTAATTATCAGTGCCGCGAACGAGTTCGAAGAAAAAGAAGAAGCTGAGAGACATCGAACGTGGAGTTTTCCTGTCAAAGGGCGACGTGTGACGGCCCTTAACTATACATTCTGGTACGTCAAAATTATCATTTCTATTATTTTCATTTTAATGAATGGCGATTATATTAGTGGCAAATTAAAGTATTCCCCTTCCACGGGTACGACCTTGTCGAGGTGAAAGGGCCCTAGTACTCAAAGAATAATACCTAAGCAAAACTTTTGTTCTGCTTGGATAATATTCGGAGGAAGCTAACGTACCCTCGTCGCCGATTAAATTGAATACGAACCGTAGCCGGTTCGTCGGGTTTGCTTTGGGAGTGCCGTTCAAGTAATCGGATCGACAAAGCTTATATGAAAAATAAGCGCTTGTAGTTAATAAAGTCGCATTCGCGAGTGCGCGTAATAAATAAATTTTTGGCCAAAATAATTTATTACAATCAAAATTAATATTGTTTTGCGTGTGTCCTGTGGAAGAACAAGTATCTGAGAGGAGGAGGAGGTCTAGGAGAGGCCGCGGGCCCCGGCGGAGCAACTTTGGGGTGAGTTTCATCTCCTATTTGCAAAATTAATAATTCTTTCCTATTTATTCGGATTATTTGATCTCGATGGATTGAGAATAATTAAAGAAAGAGAAATTATATAAAATTTTATAAAAGATTATTTTTGATTAAAAATTTAAAGATGGTTTTTGAAAAATAGATAATTGAATTATTTCTTAAAAGACGAATTAGACGCGCACCAGAATTATCTTTTAAAATGTTAATTATTTTGAGCGATATTTTAATTTGAATTTTGTTTGTATGTTACAGTGTCATCGTAGCTACGTTGCAGACGAACTCCGCCCGTTGCGCATCAGATCGGTGAATTAAATATTTTTGAATGAGAATTTTATAATTGTATGTTAATTGCTCTAATGGTCCTCTATTTTTGAATTGTATGTTGGTCCTCTGCGTTTTTCGAGCATGACCACGGAGGCCGGTGACTCCGTTAGGACGGTGTCCTCACACCGGTAGGGGATGGCGACCCCGACTTCAAACGCCCGGTGGCAGGGCACCGTTAAGGGCAGAGGTTGATTCCCGCCCGTCGAGCTATTTGTATGTTACAGTATCATCGTAGCTAAGTAGCAGCCGAACTCCGTCCGTTCTGTGGAAGAACGAGTCGCTGAGAGGAGGAGCAGGTCTAGGCGAAGCAACTTGGCTGTATAACTCCGCCCGTTGCGCATCGGATAGGTGAGTGAAAAAATTTTTTTACTGAGGTAAAGGATCTATGAGTGATAAGCATAGAGTGAATGTAAAATCATGGTCGAATTACGATAATGAATTATAGTTTAGAAATATTAAATCTCGTAGATCCATTGCCTTAAAATGAATGTGCACGTTTCCCGACTTCCGCAGAGGGCATCGCGCGTTCGCGGATCATCTAAAACCGTGTCGTCTCTCAGGCTTTTCTCTGGTTGTGTTAATGCATTAAATTATTCCGTCGCATCAAAACAATGTACGTAAAAAAACGAATAACATGAAAATTAAGAATTACATGCACATGTAATACTTATCAAATATATCTAAATTAAAATTTCACTCGATGAATTTGACGAATGTTCTAACTAACAAAGTTGGAGTGTATTTTATGTCTTAGGCGTGTAATGATTATTATCAGATAGTTTATTTTGTTTACGGTACAAAAAGCTTGTTCATGCCACAATAGAGGCGTGCAGTTTTCAGAATTCATATAAAAATTAGTAAAAACTTCGTCATGAGAAAGCTATCTACACCAACTGGCTCGTGATGAAATCTAAGAAATACGTAACTTTTGAATATACGCCTGGGAAACCTGGCTCAGCGCATTTGAAACCATATGATACTACTCCAATAATGAAATACGCTCTTTGATTTCGAGGATCAGGAGCCATCAATGGTCCACCACTGTCACCCTGAAAATTATTTCGCATTATAAGTGAAATGTATTAATAAAATATATTTATCTTATAAATTGTTAAAGATTATACTTCCTTTTTAAGTTTCAGCTTTGAAATGAGCTGCATCACTGCAGCAAAGAATTAATGCAGGAAGAATTTATAATACAAGTTCGTTTCTCATTATGTTATTAACATCATTAAATAAATAGATAATGAAAGCATGCATACACAAAGATTCGAAAGTTTACAGAATTTAAAAGTAATTTTATAACAAAAATAATATTGAAGTAATAGTAATGGTTATAAAAACTAAAATTTGATTAAAAATTGATTTAAATTATATTCAAGATTCAATAAATTAAAATACATAATTTATACATAAATTAAAATTTCTTAATTAATCTATGTTTTGTTTGTTAAACTTAGAAGAGAGAGAGAGAGAAGATAAATCTCTTATTAATTTTTAATTATAATTTTATTATTCTATTTTCTCACCTGACAGGCGTCTTTTCCACCTTTAGCAAATCCGGCACATAGAACACGATTGTCAATCACTGTTGTCGGAAAATTTCGGAAGGCATTCTGACATTCTCCTTGTGTGCGTACAGGAATTTGTGTTTGTAAAAGTCGAGTACTTGCTGGTCCGTCTGAGAAAGAAAATAGTAATAGCAAACTTTTAATAGCAAACTATTCATTTTCTAGAGTATTATAGAGTTTTTATTATCAAATTATTGTTTTTGGAACAAATTTTTCATTATATGTAAAATATATCTATATATGTTTTCATTCATTTGTATAATTTCTATTTGTATATACAAGAAATATAATAAGAAGAATAATTGACAACTAATTAAAAAATTTATTTTTGCATATAATTATATAAGATAGACCGAGGCGAATCGGATCAAAGTAAGAATTGAGATATCGTATTTGTTACATTCATCAATATATCTAACCATGTAAAATAGAAATAATAATTATTTGTATTTTACATGGTTAGATATATTGATGAATGTAACAAATACGATCTCAATTTTTACTTTGATCCGATTCGCCTCGGTCTACTGTACATATAATTGTAATTATATGTATATAAATAATTTGTTTCTGAATAAAATTAGGAAAGATTCAATTTATCCTTTAGGATAAATATTACTTACGGAAATAAACAGATCCCCATCCAGCGACGAAAGGATATGTTCTTTCTACATTTCTAGTCCTCATAAAATCATCCACCGGAAGACAAATGGGATGAAGCGTTGCTGAAAATTCACAAAGCAAATCAACTTATTATATTGCAATGAGAAAGTATATTTAACACGACTTAATTAAAAGTAATTTAATTTTGAAAAGATTTGAATCGACACATCTAATTTTGAGGATCTTATATCAACTTCATAAATCTAATATCTATTTTAATAATGTAATACATGGCACATAACAGTTACACATTGTTGAATAAGAAATTATAATATAATGTTACTGTTACTTGTTTTTTGGTTATATAATTATAAAAATGTAATATTATAGTATTGTAGGTAAAGAAGCTTACACGTAAAGGGTACTTCCTGGCTCGTTTTCAGAATCGCCACATCATTTGTGTAAGTTCTAGGATTGTATTCGGGATGCACTGTCTTCCTTTCGATGAAGTCCTCAAAGGGATATGCTCCGTCGTTATCGTTGTTGAGATCCAAATCACCAATGCGGACTTTGTACAAATCCGATCGTCCATGAACGCAATGTCCGGCGGTAAGTACATGTCGACTAGAAATCAAAGCGCCGCCGCAAAGCCATTTCGGAACATTTGGATTTTTCGAGTTTATGTATCCGAGAGCGGTGACCCAAGGCCAAGCACCTGTAAAATTAATTGGCTATTATTACAGCTGCAATCAAGTGCTAAAATAATACTCTAATCTAAGCCATCTTTATAATTGTTTCCATAAATAAATAAGTAGATTGCCAATATTTTAATTATTGATAATGAATTTTAAGATTCAATCGAAATGTATTTGAAACAAAATGTAGAGTAAGTTATTTATTTTTCGAATTTAATTTATTAAAAAGATATTTTAACGTTTTCAAGAAAATAAATATAGAATTGATAAAAAAATATTCCCACATATATACATATTCTAAAAATAAAAGAACAAATTTCAAATTTTCTGCGATAAATTGAAATAAATTTGCCTTGAAAAAGATATTGGAATTTTGAAATAATTTGACAAGCAATCGAGAAATAAATGTTGAGCTTCTTTATAATTAAAGAATTAATTATACCTAACGAGGCTGGCTCGCCACCAACGATTCTACGTAACGTCACATTACTAAATCCGCAGTTAGGTGGAGACAAAGGACCGTATGGAGTGTTTGTGATTTCTCGGCCTCGATCGCCTTCCAAGCCGTTGTCCGTATTTCCACCGTTGATACTGGACGGACAACAAACCCAAGGATCTTTACCTTGGAAGCCGCAAACGGAAGCTCGGAGAAAATTGCCTACTTGCGGGTCTTGCGAATTTGATGTCAAGAGATTGAGTAACGCCGGACACGATCTGATACTGATACACGTGCCGAGTTGTCCTTGTGGATTCTGGCATGTACCTACATAACAAAATTCGAATTTAAAGAATACACAAACTATATAATAATGCAATTAATAAATCTCTTTAAAATATATGTCAAATCATTTTTGTCCTCTTTCTTTTTAAGATACATATTGATAACTTCAAGAATATTTGCTTATAATAAAAAATTTGTAATCGTGAGTTTATAAATTTACATGTCTTGCAAAAACGATTTCTTATCTCGTAATTGATATAAACCAGCAGTTTAACCAGCATTTCTAAGAGCATCGACAGTAATTACTAATTACATTCATTATCAGTCAACAGCTTTTATCGTCAAGTAAAATGACCGTTTTATTTCTTTTTTGTTTCGGTACCCTTATATGTATTATAATCATGATCAAATCTAATCAAATTTCATCTCAAGAATATATCAATATATATATAATAAAATATTTGAAATTTTATATCTTAAGAGGCAGACAGTTCAATAGTTATATTTTAATTAGAGCTAAATTAAAATTAGATCAATTTTTTGCAGAAAAATCCATTTGACCGAATATTGTAATCTAAAGAACATAAATTTAATGATTCCGTTTCCTGCGCTCTTATTATTGTGCCAGCATTATCAAATACTATCAAGCTCATAAACCTGCCTTCCGACAACAATACGCACATTTTTGGCAAACTTTACAGTTATTATATCAGAATTATACGATTATATAAATTAAATTGTGATATTTAGAATAAAATAATTATAAGCCTCAAAAAGCATCTTATTTAATTATGAAATAATTAAGTATTATTATTTAATGACAAATTTTGAAATACAAATATTAGCAAGTTTATTAGAGATAGAATTAAAGTTTTATAAAATATAGAATAATATTCGAAAAAGATTTGTTGTAATCATTATTGTTAAATACTTTAGTAATTATCTGCTTTTTCACATTTCTGATCCTAAAGACTTCAATATGATAATTATGCTATAAATTTGTTGGGAAAAATTATGCGATTGCATCGCGATCGTAATGAAATTTCGCATGCAATTACTTGTAATAAATCATATTGCGCAATGTATATTACGCATTAAACATTTGCCTATGTATACAATTTCCAATCATTAAAATGTTAAAATGCTAACTGCACTATGACGTTCTATGAGAAGATAATATTTACCAAACGCATCTTAAAATCTTATGACTTGTCAATGACTAGGTCAAAACATTCCGATAACGATTTACCTCGTGTATGTACAATCAATGGAATGCGTTTACAAGACAGGCATGTAACTATACGTGTGAAATACGTTTGCTGACAGTGCAAACTGCCAGATATTTATGCAATAGAAAAGAGAAAAAGGGGGATTAAGATTTATACTTCTTTCTTATTCTAGTACAGATGTCGTTTATAATATTTTTTATAAAATTTGATTTTAAACTATTTGCATAACATATTAGCAGGTTTCTCCATTTATTTCGTTACGTTTTTAGCTTTTATGTTTTAAAAAATTTATTAGATTTGCGATATTTATTATGGAATTTATATGACGAACTCTTTAAAATTGCATATTACATCACGATCTTTTTATAATAAAATAAAACGCATTCTGAAGCAATTATATAACTGTTTATCGCGTGAAACAGAACAGTTCTTCCTGGTAAATCGTAACAATTTTTTGTTTACAATAATTTTTCTCTGAACAGTGATTCTAAAACAGCCGTGAATTCCACATTCGTAAATTCCTTACTGATTCAAATATGCTATATGCGGTTAGAATATTTCATCAATTTTGATATTAGAAAGAAGATCTATGATAATTATAATTACTCATTTTTTTATATGAATAGCCATTTAATTTATAATATATTACAAATTATTTCTATCTTAATCAAGCATATTAGAAAATACAACAATTTATCCAGTCTATTAATTAAATAATAATAAAATTGAAAAGTCAACATTTAAAATAATAGTTTTTAATTTACCGTATTATTTTTTTCACTAGAATTGATAATGTTAATTAATGAAAATTTTTTCTGTTTCAGTTTTAAGAGTTTTTGTGTTAATTAAAATATTTTTATTAACATTTATAATTTAAACAAAAGAAGAAGTAGCTAGTTCGAGTTGTTATATTCTTTCCAATGTATGTACAATATAGATTACTTATTGAAATTTTCAGTGTTTATCTGAAATTACGCATCAATTTACGTCACGCTAACTACAATCGAATATAAATTGATCATTCGTAATTTCAATTCTTTTAACTTATGGTAATATATTTTCTCAGAAGTATCACACAGATCGCCAAGAAGAAGCTATAAAATGTCGTAAGAACCGACCTTCACCAACGGCCAAACCATGTACTTGAAACTCTCGTTCTCTCAATCTGACCTTGGCCGTATTCGGACAGTTTTACGTCAATACTATAATTTCTCGGTTGTCTGTGTAACGGGAAGATAGTACAAAAAGTTTCATTATACGATAAATTGATCTATTATGATCGAAAAGATATCATTCTATAACAATACAAGTATCATTACGTAATAATAATATCAGTATTATGTAAGTGCCGTAACATGGAAAAAATAGTTTATTCATATATCTTGTTTTGTCGTAATGTGTATTTTACAATATTACAAATTTTTTAAATGTTATAAGAATTAATATTACAAAAAGATAAATATACTGAAGGTATATGTGTCTGTAAAGTTTATACACACTTTTCCAATGACATTTTGACTTATCGGATTCCCCTACATAAGAACAACCTAAACGAAGCTTCTGACGAGATTATAATGGAATTCACAAGTTTAAAAGGATGATAAAAAGCATACCTTGAGAATGTGTCGATGGTATTAATGCACACAGCAAACCGAAGAATACTAATATGACAGTCCACATTATGAATCACTTGTCTAGGTATCCTAAAAATACACAATGTACCATGTTATTCCATTAATTGTTTATTTTAATTAAATTATTACATCCTAAAACAAATTCAATTGAACCATTAATAAATGTATCTTTATTTAATTATTTAATAGAACTTTTTGTATCATATTTCATTAAGGGGCATAAAACTTGTTCAATTAAAAGTAAAAAAGAGGTCGAGGGAAATGGAAAATTCTATGTAAAAAAATTAATGAGAAAAAGAGGAAGAAAGATTCAAGATTCATATACAACAAGAAACATACAATATATTATATTTTTCTATTTATTATCACCATTTAATAAATCTTCGATATTTTTCGTGCTCAAAATATAAATTTATTTTTGTTTGTTAATAAAAAAAAACTGTTTTATGACCGTTTTGGATTAACTAACACTGACGCGGGAGATAATGTGACCTATCACACGAAAATATAAATCAGTCTCAAGAAGATGTACAATTGAGCCATTATATTATGTAGACGTAAGAATCATACAGGATTTAAGTATGATTTGATTTATGTGACAATTAAATTGTAGACTTCTTCATACTTCCTCGTATTTCTTTACAATGCTTAATACAGTGATTCTTAGATAGCACAGAGAATCCAAAAAGAATTCTTTTTAAATTCCTGACTTTCGAAAAGAATTATTTTTTTATTTCATTTCCGTTCCAAAATTAATCTTAAGAGTTTAAAAAAAATTCACTTTTATGTCACCAATTCTGAACTCTTTTTCGGATACCAAAGAAACTCTTCCCAAATAGCACAAACAAGAACTTTTTCCATTTTATCTGTTTTATCTGTTCTAAAAAAGTATTATTAAGAGTTTCAAATAAATTTGCTTTTATTTCTAACAGCATATTTCCATAAAAAGTCAAAAGATAAACTTTTATGAAATCCTTTTTGAGCTACTAGAAAGAAATCCTTTTGAATTCATTTTTTTACAGATTAGGATAATTTATAAAGAATTTTAAAACTTGTATTCTTTTTAAATTTAAATCGATCAATTGTGCTATCTAGAATTATTATTATGTAATTTCATAATTATTTATTTAAAATGATATGTGAGAGCATCTTGCGTACGTATGCAATATTACTGAATTATATACGTAAATGTTGTCTTGAAATGTGACAAATGTATTTTCCATATAAATACATATATTTTATCGATGCATACAACGACATGCAGAAAACGTGTGATTCATAATTCAGATAAGCCTTGTTTGTTTCTTAGTAACTGTAGTTTAGCGCTTTTAAAATTTATTACAATCTACTCACAATATATTTTACTATTTCTTTTTATTAAGGCTAAAAAATAAATACTAGATAAGCAATACGTTTCCTAATAAAAAAATCATGCAACTGTGGAAATGTAGTCGACATATATATGCAGCTAGTCGCAGTTTATGTGCTCTATAATTAAATTTAATAAAAACATACAAATTACAAAACAGTTACAAAGTGAATGGATAGCATCATGAGCAAATATATTTTTGTATAAAGTGTAGTAATTTTTTTTAAACTTGTACTAGAAATTATAGACTCACTCTACAATTTAACGGTATTTTGTAACATAATGTCAAACATGTTAAGTATAGTAATAACAGACTATCAAGAAGCAAATGCATGAGACACTTTAAAGACATCAATTTACTACTCTGTAGCATTTTATTTTGCGCGATTTTCTGTGCTTACATAAAAACAAAAAATACAACTATAAAATGAAAAATTGTCACCAAACTCTCAGTGAGAAATGATGATCGAAAAAACATCGAATCGACGTGATGCCTTTTCGATTTAAGAAACATTGAATCGATATCAATTCGACATCGATTTGACCAACCATTTCTCATTGGGTTGTAAAGCAGTTCTGTAATACGAATATAATTTATAAATTCTTTTGTTTATCCAATGAAAACAAAATCAATTTAGTTAGTAATCAATTAATTAGTACTACATTTATATGTCTGAAATTATTATTAAATCGTAAATAGGAAAAAAACTAGAATGTTTTATATTTATGTCATAAAAATTTTATTAGATGTTATATATTATTATATTTTAAATGCACAGAATTTTAAATTTTCGTGTTAAACGTTTAATAATTAAATGTAAAGTCTTCGTTAAAGCTTATTTAATATTAATTTAAAACTTTGTTATTTTACATTTTCTAAGCTTGACTTACTAAAATTGTTTTTTTTTCACATTTTTATTAATGTTGCATGTTTCACAGAATGGAATTTATCAAAGAAAGAGGAAATATTTAAATTTTTACAATACTTTGTTTATTGCATGTTTTTATCGCATTTTATATATTTGCGCACATCACAAATAGAAATAACTTTAATAATATAAATAACTTTAAAACTTGATTAATTGCTTACTGAACATAACTATTAGCCAAAATATTAAAAGCAATTTCCTTCTGTATTTTGGAGTTATATAAGTCGAAATAAGATGCTAAAGATAAAGGAAGACCTAAAAAAATTACAAAGATACTTAATGAACGTAACATATGCTTGGAGATTTCAATGCTCCAGCAATTGGCGCGAAAATGAGTTCTGCTTCGGTAATCGTGACATTGAAAATGCATATGTTAATTATACTAGATGATCATAAAATAATAGGCATACAATAATAATGACAACATTGCTTGGAGGATTCCCTGGCAATTTTGTTTCATGGTCAGAATTAATTCAGTTATATCCTGACCGTGTACCTGGCATTGATAAAATCGCTCTGTATTCAATGAACATGACATTTCACCAAGGACGTGGTCAAATATGCACAACACATCAAAGATTATAAAATTGATACATTGTTTAACTTCCGCAAATGCCGTAAAAAAAACAAATTATTAACTTAATTTTCAACTGCGCTTTCAAAAATCACATTTAAAATAGTCACGTAGGTAAATATTACTATGCAAAGTTATGTAAAAACATATTTCAAATTTTATCTTTTAAATATTTAAATTTTTCTGAATTTTTACCAAAGAATCCAGACAACTTGTCAACAAATTAAAAGAACCTTCAGTAGATTGGAGTTTTAAAGTCAAAGAAATAAACAAATGCTGTATGAGTCTAACTGTCGATTGTAAATTGTTGTGTCTCAACTTATATTTCTTCCTATCATGCCTGTCAAAAAACCATATCTTTACTAAAGCATTTGTTAATAGGACAGATGTCGAAACGATTGATTTGACAAACACGAATCGATCGTGATATAATCACATTAAAAACGTAATTATTATAAGGAATTATTATTCAATATAGCAACTTATACGTTCGAATGAAGTAGTGATTATCATACAAACCGACTAAGAGCTATTTCTAATTTTAATTTTTCATCTTTTTTTATATACGTAACAACTTTCATAGATGTACTATGATCTTTAGTATTTTTAGTACATACTCCTCACAGCACATAATTCATTATAGCATTACGATTGACATTAAAAGAAATTGAAACCGATGTAATTTCAATATCTCGCTAATGCAGAAACACGAAGACAAGCTCTTTCGTTGCCACTTGTAAAAATTAAGAATTATTATTTATTCACCAATTATTGGTAATTGATAGAAAATTTTAGAACTGCGTTTTATTTTTCGAAATTGCACGGATCTCGATTTGTTTTTGAGTTGGTAATGAATCAACTTTATTGTTACTCACTAAGTAATTATTGAGTTACTGCCACGTGCTCACACACAAGAATTTTTTTGTACGAAAAACAAGACTTAACAAGACGATCGATGGATCAACAAGACTTCTCACAACGAACGTCGCACATGGACTACTGAACTGCTCCCCTCCGACATTCGTTTTATAACGGACGGTGCAGTTAACACTCACAACCGTTAACAGTCTTCACAGACTGGGATTTTATTTGTATGTGTATTAAGATGAAAAATTCTTCCGCATATTTATTCATGCAAATAGAATTATACGAGTTATCCAAAAATTGCTGAAATATATTTACATGTCGGTTGATAGAGGTCGAAGAATGCGTCCATCATGTTCCAATATAAAATAATCGAAATAACACGATAGCCTTCACTTCGTACATCCGCATAAATTTTTATATTTTTATTAATATATAACTTGTATTGCTTGTATATTTAAGAAGAAAAAAAGGAAAATATTTTTTAAACATTAGCAATTGTAAAATTCAATGAGATATACTTCGATGATAAGAATTATTTACTTCAAGTAGATAAAATTTATTTACTTTAGATAAGAAAATCTATCGATTTAAATCGGATTTTACATCTCCAGAGAAAATGTGAATCCGAAGTTTCGCTATGAAGAAATATTTAATTGAAATTGAAAAGTTATTAGAATTTTATAATTAACTTTTATTCATTATAAAATAATTATTAATTTAATAATTTAAGAATTATTAATTTTCTTCATAAAGTCGACTCTGTTATTTCAAGAAAATTTATTAACAAGATTTGGATTTTAATATGATGTTATTTCTTATGTTACATCGTAGTATTCGACTTGTAAATTCAATTCATAGTTTCTTAATTGTATAAATATGTATCTTTTGCTAATCGAAGAATCCAGCAAAAAAAATACTTCTGCAATAAGAAATCCTGCAGCAGTTCTTTTTGCTTATCGATGTTGAAGAAGTATGACATAACTATTTAAATATATTTGTCATTGTAGTTGTCGGAATGTACGAGTAATTCTTATTTTAAACAAGCTTGACGTTTGTAATGCTAGATTTTTGTGGAACAAATGTGATTAGTTAGAAATGATCGATTTGAAATATACAACATATATCATAAGATATTAGTCTTATTACGTAACAATGTTGCAATTCTGCATATAATGATTATACTGATAATAAAAAAGCACTTGATCTCGCATCTTTTATAAAAGGATAATGTAAACGCGTGTTTTTTTTTTCTCTCTCTCTCTCTCTTAAAAGATGATTTAATGTCTGCAATATCAATGAGATATCATTAAAACGTCATTTAACGTCATATTTGAAAGGATTTGATAAGGTTGTAACATTGTTTGTGAATAGAACGGATTAAACTGAATAGAAAATTATCTACCATTCGGGGATTTTTACTAATTTCAATAATTAATAAGAAATTAATTAATAAAGATCTGCGAATGAGCATGCATCAGCGTGATTCATCATCAGTGGCAAAAGACTCAGTGTTACGCATTTTTAATATTGCTGGAAATATACTTCTCACCTCACTATGTGCGTAGTAACCGCAATTGTCGCATGAGCTCCCTTCTTCTTGAACAAAACCGCGCGAATACACGCATATCTTTATTAATTTTGTAGTAATTATTGCGAAAATTACAAAAGGGGATTTTCTAATAAAGTTTAACACATTCTGCTTACACACGAGCGATGTTATTTCTATTATCAGACACTCTGTATACGACAATCAACGTAAATTGCTAATATATCGAAATTATTGCGAAAATTGAAAAAAATATTTTTAAAAATTGCAATTAGATTAATTTGTTTTATTGTCGTGTAAACAGCATTATACATCGACACATCGATTTATAAAGACTGTACGTACTGTACTTATTGATAGTGAATTTTGGACATTCTTGAATACATTTCTTCTATCATTAAGAGAAATATTTTCCTTTTCACATTTGCAATTCACTATACATTATAAAATCGAACTGCATATACGAATCGCTATACAGAAACATAAGGACTTCATTCTTTTTATCGGAGGACTCGTGGGATATTAAAAAAAAAATCCCCTTAAGTGCTCGAGATGAGTCATCGGGAAATATCATATCGCCACTGAACTGAGCAGATTACCGAGAAGAAAACTTTTCTAATGCCCCACGGCGCCGGTGGTACTTTCTCAATGCCATAATTCGAGCTAGCGCTCAGATCTGTTGTTTGGGATTTACGCTTTGGCAGCGACCTCATGACGCTGTTCGTACGATCATTGTACGTCAATGTACTACGTACCCGTATGACGCATAATGACAATTTAATGATTTCGCGCATCTTTCTGTAATCGACAACGCGCGATTCCGCGTACGTGGTGATTTACCGGTAATAAAAGAGCGGAGATCGATTTTGCATCTTGATACACACGATAATAATATAGATATGCATTGCACAAGGACATTTCGCATAACGAGTCGCTTTCGTATCGTTAATTCGCTGGTCGACCGATCAGGATATGCGAGACCGACAATTTTTCATGGTTTGAATTAAACAAGATAATAACTTCATTTTTTTCAGGGTCGTGTATTTTGTATAACGTTTACTCTAGCGTTGCAACAGTAAGTCAATATTTGCATTACCATCCTATTTTATTATATATACAGTATAAATTCCTATTTATACGAAAGTATATAAAATTATTATTTTAAGTTTTCCAATATTTATATACATATACATATCTTGTAATTATAATATAGTGGTACATACATGTATATATTCACTTGTTCTTACTTCGCAAAATAAGAAGTCGAGACGAATTATGTCTAACTACTTGATTGTATATGGCAAATATATCTTTTCTTTTATTCTCACGATCCTTGAAACAGGACGCATTACATATCACCTTCGAAGTGTGAATTCAATATTTAAAACTTACTAATGTATTCATTTATTTTATTAAACAACCGTTAACATTTATTATATAAAATAAAATGGTCACGTTAAAGAGATACTCCCCGTGTTCCCTAATAACTGAATCTGATAGTATTGGTATATGGCAGTGTGTAAAAGTGTTTTAGCGATAACAATCGTTTATTAATAATGAAATAATTATACAAGATCGTTATTATATGTTCAGATGATAAAATTTATAATTTAATAGAAATATAAATTTTCACCAAACTTGGACTTTACAAAAATCTTTGACAATATATAATACTTCCCTCTTCTCAATTCATTTTTTTTTTTTTAATATCAAACCAGCAACGGTTAATTCTGTAAGTATATTATATATATATTTTTTACGTGTTACCTATTATATATTATTTTTTTTTTTCGCACATTAACAAAATAAAATTATTCACAACACAGTATTAACTTGAATACCGCGCCCGTCTGTATGTGTACGTGTGTGTGTGTGTGTGTATGTATATATGCGTGTGTGTACGTGTGAAGGTACTAATGTGGCAAATAATCTTTACCACGGATTGTTACAATTATAGAATAGTAGTATTATTTTGATTCTATTATGTAACAGAACATATATACAAGTGTGACAATATATATAAGGCCTGACGACACAGTGACTTTTTTCGTAGATTTCATAGGTGCAATGGTGATTATTTTTAATTTAAAATTGCTTAATCATTCTATAGCTCGGATATTCGTTTACGCTTATAACTTAGGCTAAGTCTTTGGCTTAGCATCGGTAATAGTAATCGAAGAAATTCAGTATAAATTTATAATTGTTAATACAAGCCTGCCATATCATTTTCAATATATTTCAATTGACGCTGCGTTTGAGTTTAATTAGAATAATGTTTATAAAAAAGGGAAATGATATAACGTGTTGATAGATATAATATAAAGTAATTTGAAAAACTAGCGATATTCTCATATGGAGGATAATCGATAGTAACCTGCAATAAATGCAAATTAATATCATTCCAATATTCAGATCTATGCTAATGGATATTCAAAATCAAATTAGAGGGCCTAATAATATGGATATATATCAATATATAGGATAAAATTAGAACAAAGCTACTCTTTGAATTATCGCTAGTATAACATGTAATACTAGAATTTTGTTAAGGTCACAAATTTAATACAAGCATTACAAAAATTTACATACAGTCAATGAAATATTTACAATAGAAACTCCAATACACTCTCATAAGTTGAAATACACTAAATGTATATAATTTATATGTATGTATATCTTGTATACCCAAAGATATATCGACATAGAATCAAATCGAGTTGCTCTCTGTTTATATTAGAATGTGCAATAAAAACATATAAAGAATGTTAATTGTCGTCATACTATAAATTTTGTTTTACATATTTATAGATAAAAACAAAAATTAAATATTAATAAACCATTAATGTTTGATAAGTAAATTTATCAATATCAAAGCGCATAAAATCAAGCACGGATATTAGTTGTAAAATTGAACAATGACAACTCTTCTCATCTTCTTGAGGAACTCAGTTGACGCATTATTTTGATTATCCATAACATTTTTACATCATTATTTCGTAATAGTAGTGGTAACCCAGTGCATTTTTTTCCTGGATGGACCATCTTGAAATATTTGATATCATATACATATTACCTGATTACATTTCGAAAAGAGGCAGATATGGGAAACCTTAAACTATGTCGAAGTAGTAAATTCCTTATGGAGAAATGTTTCGATATCCACTCGACATATAGGACAACGTTTATTGGTGCATAGCCATCGATCAACGCAGTCAATATGAAATAAATGCATACATGGAAGCCTCCTAGAAAAAAAATACAAAAATGTTATAATTCATATCTTGTCAAGATATAAAGACTGAAACTAAATTGTTACCTGACACGTTCACAATCTTCAAATTCAGATAGACATATTGTACATTTCTCAATAGCATCTTCCCTATTTTCTACCTTTTTTACCTATAAATAGATATGTAATATATTGCAATATCATGTAACAGAGTGCTTAAATGCAAATGTAATGGCATTAAATGATATTTAAATATCAATATTTACCCGTTTATATTTGTGAGGGAATGTGTGGCTTTCAATGGACTCTTGTGTAGCCCCACAACTAATATGAGCCATACGTCGCAAATCAACAATGCGCATGTAATTGTCCAGTCGAGATACAGTTTCACGTGCTCCTATCAATAAATCTGACATGCTCGGTGTAAACGGCATTATCTGATGTGCTCCAGATCCTTGCTATATGTGTGTTAAAGTGATGTGAGATAAAATACATTTAAAGAGTCATGTGTAATATATTTAACAATATATAAGAGAAAACAAACCATATGGGGATGGAAACTAATGTGAACATGATGCATGCGTTGCGACGGCCGTTGATGTGGATTGTAATGATACATATGATGATGCACATGTTGATGTATCGGTTGATGTAGCGACGGTAACATTAGCGAAGACATCGAGTCTACTGGTTGATTATTCAACGGATTTACCTGTTAATATATATAAAATGTAAAATACAAATTATATAAAATATGATATCGAGATATTTTCCATGAATCGTTAGATTACGATTATAGGCAGCACAGGGCATGGTCCCCTATAAAAGCTAGATGGCCCTCGAGCCTCGGGATGACTGTAGACAGTCGGTTGCTGTGGCGGCGGTAAAATAGGAGGTGGGAGATAATTTTCTGTATACGCAGCGTTCTCCGTTCCATTATTGCACCGAGTGTTCGGGGGATTACTGTTTTCTCCCTCTCCACAAGTATGTTGTGTCGATGAATGCACGTGAGCGTTACATGGTCCCGCACTAATAACAAAGTTTGATTTGTAAATATGTATTTTTATCTAAAATGGAATATGTGATATATTGACGACTAACGTGTGATGAGACGAAGATCTGTGGTAAAGTCTTCGTCTATGTACTTCTTGCATGCGTTGTTGAGTCATCCATAATCTTTCTTGTATAGGATGCATTCGTGGTCTTACTACTTCCGTAGCTGCATCTGTTTATTATGATAATAAAGTTTATTTTTATTTCCAATATTTAATATCACAAAACTTTATATTTCAATTGATCTTTAACACGTTGATAGATATCTATGATACTTTAGATAGATTCTAAATATAAGATCATACCTCCTATAGATGAATAACCTGTGTGAACAGGCAATCTGTGAGTGTGATACGCTCTATTGTGTATATTATGCGGATGATTCCAATAATCTGGTGATCCATGCACACAGTGGGTATTATTTCTAAACAGGATTATACGACATGTATAACATAATAAAACAACAAAAATAAAAAAAGATAATCATAATTTGACAAGAACAATGTGTTTAAGAATGTAGTGCTCACCTATGATTATAATCTGCTGACCATGGATTAACTACGGGATTTGTTGGCGTAGATGATGGATGTTCTTCATCAGATTCTACAGTTAGGTCAACTACAGTGACTGTACGATTATCTTCATTTGTATTTTCTAATGAATTCTATAACATTATAAGAAATGCGTTCTTTTAAATGAAGTTCTTACAGTATGTACAGTACTAGTTTTTCTGTAATTTTCTTATTTTGTCTCATTTTTACGTATCTTCTCGTTATGATTTTAAATATTCATGAAAAAGGTATAATATAATATTGTTTATATATATTTCTTTTCAATATGAAAAGATTACAAATCTTCATAATAAACAATATTTAATGCTTTAATACAACATATGGCCAATAGATCATAATAAGACATAGAATATCAACTATACTCTATTTTAATTGCAGTAATTTTTATGAAAAGCTGTAATTATATTTTTCTTACATTAAATATCACATGAAGAGACTATAATCACACATACATATTTTTCATACTAAAAGAATTAAACATAATCTATCTAGCTAATTCTGTACTAACATTAATTTTCTTGATATATTATTTTTTACATTTAAAAATTCACACCTTGGTATTATGATTGACGGTTCCAAGTACTTCGACTGAGCCATCCTCATCGTCACTATCACTACTGGAGGACCAATCTAACTGCAAATCTGGTGCCGATGGGGTATCATCATTTTCTATTAAAGTTACAAGATTGATAGATTAATAATCTCTGATTTATGTATGTATAAATTTTAATGTATTGTAAACGCAGTAAAAACGTACGAGATGAATGCATTTCTTGAGAAGCAGCTAGCACATTTGATATAACTGTACGATACAAACTATTAGACTCATTGGCATTATCGTTTCCTAAATTTTGTAAAACATCTGCATTTTCTGCCGATCTTGTTATACTGCAAAGTAATAATTTATTCATAATATATCACGATCAATAACTACATAAAAAATATAGATTGCAAATAAATACTTGTTTGAAATGGGATGATTTGACAATCTAGACGGTCCAGCTATACTCAAACTATCCGGCTGTTGACCACTTAGTAACTTTTGCTCATCGCTCTTTTTAGTTTTATGCTTGACTGTCAAATCACGATCGTGCAAAATTCTCTTCCTTCTATAATTATCAATCACTCTCTCCTCACACGAATTACTCAATTGTCGAGTCGGAGGATCTTTCTTCGAATTTCTCTCTTGTCTATTTTGGCACATGTTGCAATTCAAGAGATTTGATTGCCAATACTCTTGCGAGTCGGCGGATGCATCTTGCTGAGGTAAATAATTTCCATAAACAAAATTGTTCTCGGAAGCAGTGGGATGAGCTGAATTTGTATAAGGACCTATAGCTGTTACGTCCGACTCTTCGATATCACTTTCGGCAAATAAATGCTCATACTCCATTTCATTACCTGGAAGCGAGAGATACGTGTGATTCATGTTATGCCTAAATGAGAAATCTGCGCACAAGATACTTTAATGCGCCGGTCAACGAGAGGAGGCTGCCTTCTCTGGCCGCGTACCTGAAGGAAATCGTGGTTGCGGAGATGGATCGACCGTCGACGTGAACGCCGTATCAAATATATCGGCCAGCGACGTAGAGTTGGCCTCTACGGACGCGGCCGTGGACTCCCCCTGAAACAGGCCGCTCTGCTCCTCCGGCTTGCCCTTGTGCCAGACATTTTCCGAGCTCGTGCTCTCCTCCATCCTACCTCTACGTTAGGCCACAACACAATCGTTAGGTGCCGAGTGCATAACATTCAGTTGCATAACATTAAAGCCAGAGAATATTCGCGGAATTGACTCCGTCCGCGCGAAAGGTAGAAGGGCACACGCGAAATTGGAGATAATGAAAATTAATCTCTCCTCGGCGGTACGCGGCGCGCGCGCGGCCCCGACGTTGACGTCGACGTCGACGTCGACGTTCTCCCCCGTTCGACGCGGCGTTACGCACGACGTTTTCCGAGAACCGTATCGGATTACAGGGAAGAAAAGCGCTGGGTCGGGGACGGGGAAACTTTTTTCGGCGTACTTCCGGGATCCCGCTTGCACGGGTTTCACGCAGATAAAATCACGGATCGATAGCGCGCGACGGAATGATCGGGAGTGCGCCGAAAGTGCATTTACCTTGTAATTCCTACGACGCTCCCGACGTCAAGCGATAAGCGTATCTTCTCAACACGTCATTTTTATCAGATTTATTCTCCGCGATACCGCCGTCGCCCGTACCATCGCCGTCCGCTGCACGCGCCGATATTACCTACGTAACCGGGGCACTGCGAATTTGATTGAATTGCGATCCATGTAAAAACGTGGATATAATTAAATTCTTATGCCAGTAATAATGATAATGAAATCGAAAAGAATTTGTGTAGACTGGCGCAGACCGTCTCTTCGGCGATGCACGTTCGGCGACGGCGGCACCATCAAGCGTCCTCCTTGCCAATTACACTCGCGCCCGGAAGTCCCGCTCGATAATACAGCACGCTACCTTTCCAGCATCCCCAGTGTCGTTGAATATGCTGAGACCAAGGTCTGTAGATTGAACGACGGGAGGGGAAGTAAGGTCTTCTTATGAGAGCGCCATTTTGGGCCACGAATTGATGACGGCTTCGACTGAGCGCCGCATTCCGAATTAGCTGTCGGGACTGAAAATCTATAGTGCGCGTTACGTGAATTGTAGTATTGACAAAACTAAATGTGGAAAAAAATAATGCTCTCTTCCATAAGTAACAAAATTTGTTTCTTGGCACATCTTTGGTGAAAATGTTTGTGTAATTTTTTTAGAATTGTTATACTTGGAACTTTTCAGAAAGATACAGAAAATACTCAAAAGGTTTACAACTTTTCTAGAATTTTTCTTATATGTATATGAATTCTAAAATATTTAAATATTAAATTAAGATTTCTTATTCTAATTTTTTAAAAATATTATTAAGAAAATGTTTAAAA
>VBVR01002004.1:0-25665 GCA_011638315.1 Tetramorium parvispinum
TGTCAGTACTGTCTTCACGAGATAGATATTACGCGATATTACACGACTCCATTCGATTTGTAAGAATCACGTTGATCTTAAACATCTCTCGTAAATACAAGAAGGCGAATGCACGCCTGATATTAGATGCGAGGTGCGTACGTGCGCCTATTAAATTGCGAGTCCCGTTTCCGCGAGGGCTATTTACCTGTTGCACGCCCGATCAATTATCGATTAGACCCGTCGGGCGGATCGTTAGAGAGTTATGCGAAAGAGTCGTCGTTAGACGCGAGAGGCACGAGAAGTACTTGGCGGACATTCCACCTGGGTGGAAATAGAATATACCCATATCAGAAGTGTATTTGTCTTGGCGCACTTGAGCATCACAGTCCCGAAATACTTGTTCCGCGCCGCTGGGAATCTAGGAATAACGTATACTCCATAAAAGCCCACGCGCATAATTCGAGGCTATCAGCGGCGTGAGATTATCTCTCGGCATATAGGCAGAAGCGCCACGCATTGATGCCCGGCGAGCGTTTTAAGAGTATTTTATGTATGCGGCGCATAAAGTACACCTGTCAAGTCGTACGTTTCGTTTCGTGCTACAGCTACTTGCCCGTTGCCGGTTCGATTAACGGTCGATTAGGCCTGTCAGCCGGCCGTTAATGCGATACGGGAAGGAGCCGAAGATATGAAATGCGAGATACTTTATGATTCGAGATAACGTTATGAATGGTAACGAGCTCAGCCCGCCTTCCACTGTATATATGTGTATATCACTTCGCGCCCTCGTCTCGCTTTAATCGAACGGAAACTAATGAAGCCAATATTGCGCCGTAATAAATTTGTCCAGCCGCCCGTGTCTATCGGATATACGGGTACGCGATTCTCTCTCCCTCTCTCTCTCTCTCTCTCTCTCTTTCTCTCGCACCACGAAAATATATTTTAACGCGTAAAAATGTCTCTTGCGCATGCAAAGTCGCATATCGCGTGACGACTCTATAAAATGCCGCGAGTAAAAACATGATAATAAGCCTGATATCTTATATCGAGGACTCACGCGCCGGAATCTGAGATCTGAGAACGCCATCGAAACTTTCAAGTATAAATAAATAATTAGCAATGAAAATGATTATAATTATTTACGTATTCGTTGAGAACATCGTTGTTTTGACATATATTTCTTTTACGCAACTATCATGATTATTATCTCGTATTGCAAATCCATTATTAAAATGTATGGCGGTAGTTTCGAGACACCCTGTGTATGCCTTGCACACACGTGCGTCGTGTGTAAACCGATAAACAGTCGCTCGAAATAGCCACTCTTCCAGTTCGAATGACGAAGTGCTTGAAATCAATAGACGAATGTTGGTTAATGCAAATTATTATTATTAGCTTAATAAGACTTCGGAGTTATTAGACTCGTAAATTCAATTTATAAATATATATAAATTCAAGTATATAATATCTAAACACACAAGGCGTTTTCTCTCTCGGGAACGACGGTTTAATATCGGAGACCACTTCATATAGCCATATTGGATATTGTAGCTAGATATTGGTCGCTTAATTATAGGCAAATTATCGTAATTACCAATGGCTTAAGTGACTGTTTTAATGGCTTACACGGATACTCGTTTATAATGATAAACGTCGAACTATGTTGCGGAAATTTACGTCTATTTATTTCTCCATCCACATGTCTGGAACACACGCGTGTAGGTATGTATATATTCATTACGCGACACTCGTATACATATAGTTATGTATACTTTTTGCATACTAGAACATTCAAGATCGATAGGGTAAATATATTTTTAATCCTTCGTGTGTCGGTATCAAAATTGCTGTTTTGCGCAGCGGATTATGGATATAATATTAATAATAAAAAATTCACAAAGCTATAAAATTAGCAATATTGAAATGCAAAATAATTACACAAAATATTTTACGAGGGCAATGTTATTCGCAAAATTGTTTTTCTAATATATGTAAACGACACGCGAGACACAGTGTCGACCCGCCCTCGCGAAATTATAGATAATATTTAAATGCGATTGTGTTTTTGAATTCATTTAATTAAGCATAAACGCGAAAAAAACACAACGTCTGGATCCAGCAAGCACTTTCGCGCACTATTTTACCTCATGTTGGAATTAATTTCCTGATTATGTGATATACACCTACATGAAACACGCTATGCATATGAAAGAGCAGCTTAAGCGGAGTACAATAGTTGAGGCACTTTCCAGCCGTGATAATGCTTTTGGCTGAGTTATTCCGTAATTTTCACGAAATTGTCCCGGAACATGATTTGTAGAGTTATTAAGATTTAGTGAGATTAGAGAACCACCCGCGTTAGGAATACCGCCGTTATAAGGGTAGACTAAATACGACGGCGAGTTTAAAGCAGCTTCCACCACGGTGGAAGATACTAAACCCGCATTATTTCAGAATAGTGACGACGGATATTGAAAATAAGTATGAATCTCGTTAAGCTCGCTCGCGGATATTGCGAGGTCGCGTCGATGGTCGTGTCTCTGGTGTGTCCCCCCCCCCCTCCCAAGAGGAGCATGTCTCGATTCTTTCTTTTTTTTTTCCTTTTTCATTTAGGTGGCCGCGCGACAACCACTTGAGAAAATTGCTCGTTAGAGGAGACGAAGGTGGATTCCGCCTTCCGGTGGGGTCGGGTGCCGCGTCGTCGCGACACAGCACTGCCGCCATCCTCCCCGACGTCAAGCCCCGTTCCACGCAACGCCGCGCCGTATCTTGTTCTTTGTTTAACTCCTTTCTCACCTCCTCACGCCAAGCGGAACGAACGTATTAGGTTATGGACCTCGCTTTTCCAGGCGCGCAAGTTATAAATGGCCGTTGCACGCCGGGCTGAAACGTATATACGCCGGGAGAGCGCACCTCTCTCGGTATCCTCCATCTCGCGCCGCAGCGCGTTAACGCCCGCGAGCGGGAGGAGGACAGAGCGAGGCTGGGAGCGGGACTAGTCGACGTAGTCGATGGAGGCGCGCGGGCCAGCGGACTCGGATTTATGAGACCGTCATATTTCGCAAGTTGCGAGCCGGTAATTCCTGGCCGTGCCGGCGATTTATGGCCGCGGTGTGTCCCGCCTGCGCCATTAATCCTTCCCTTTCGCCCCGAATCGAACTTCCACCTATCCTCCACGCTGCGCCCCCCCTCTCCTCCGCTCCTCTCCGCTACCTAAACCCCCGTCGTCGTCGTCGTCGTACACGCTATTTCGTGTACGTATGACCGAGCGACAACGGGAACTAATCAGTTCTTTTCGTTGCCCTCGTACGCACCCGGCTGATTTCACCCCCTTCTCTTTTTTTTTCTCCCTCTATCTCTCGTCGGACGGCGGAGAATTAACGGCCTCCGATCGAATGACTTGTGATTTTAGTGGAATCGGACGAAATAATAGAAGCACGATGGTGTTTCGTTCTTTTCGGTTTCGCCGGTCAAGCTCTTCTTTCCCCTCCCCCCCTTCGGGATTACGCGTAATCCGGAAGTTTTATTTCACGCGATCGCCCGCGTCCGCTAATTCTCATTTTAGCGCGTCGCGCGAGTAAAAAGAGACGGGACGTCATGTTCGAGAGATGACGGCTTGATCCGACGTTACGCTCGGCTTTTTAACGGGGGCTAGAAGTTATAAGCGAATAGCGGTGAAAATCCAGCGGTTGTGGGATTTATCAAAGGCTTCTATCATCACGGCGGATCATTAAGGTAACGTACCGCCGTGGGCGATTTTCAACGAGCGAGATGGAGATTATAGGCTGCGCGAGCCACTAAAAACGTCCCTCGCCGAGACGTGCGAGATCGCGGAACACTTCGTGACGTGTTAATTACGCGTTATACCACCGCCGCGGCGCCCGCCGTAGCCCCCTTTACCCGCCGCCACGGCATAAGCTTCAGTGTATCGTCTTAAGTTTACCTCTCCTCATCGCGTATTCATTGTCGCGCCGTAATCGATGCAGAAATTGATCCACCTCGCTGCTGGCAGGTTCATTAACGTGAAATAAAATTGACGGGAGAAGGGAACTTTATCTGCTGTAATTAACGGCCGGCGCTTCTCGTTCGACGACTGATAAGATATACGGAGGCGGATAAGCAACAACGTTATATACGTTTCCACGATCCTATGCGCGCATATACATACTCTCGGAACGCCTTGCGTACCGCTTAAGCGGATGAATATCAATTAGACTAGCGATACATATTCGATTAGCTATTCCGATCTTGTTTCCCTCCGCTTATCGTTATTATAAATTAACACGAGTTACATGCGTAATTAAAAATTCTACATTTAACCACGCGGAAAATAATTCCCAGCTCGACGTGCTGATCTCCCTGCTGATACATTTTTTTTAGGCCTTTCATCGTTGGTATAAGCTGTCATGTCCGTTTTACTTCATTGCTTAATTGCCCGTAGACGCTAATGTCGTAGCCGCGGTACAGTTTATCAGTATACGTTTCACAACGATAATTTATGCTTGTAAAAGTCTCATAATTAATTATAGGACTGTCAGGTCGATTCATTAGTTGCGCAACTGCAATCAATTCAATCGCGCCGCTGCGAAACGAATCGGGAGGTTTCATCATCTTCTTAAACGCTTATTTCTTATGCATAACGATCTTCTCTCATAAATATATCGTACGAATAAATTAACGACAAAGTTTCCTACCATGTAACAAAAGTTGAAAATCAATCGTGCGGATCTCCTTCGAACGCAATCCGAGAGATCTAGATACATCCTTCTCGGCGAGGCTGTTCCTAATAAAAAATATGAAAGAAAAAATTCAAGTAATATTATCTTGACCGTGTAATTAGTGAGACGCGGTTACGCCGCGATTACGATCGCGTCGTCGCGATTCTATGAACAGAGAGAGAGAGAGAGAGAGAAAAAAAAGAGAAAGAGAGAGTCTGTCGACCAACGAAATAATTAATCTCGATCGGGAGTTGTCGGCGCCCCTCGCAGAAACGAAGAGACCAAAGAGGAGCCGGTTGCACGTCAAGTATGCGCGGAATGAAAACTGTCAGTGGCCTGACACGACGGTCTGGTTGGGGGCGACAGCTCGCTAAATGCACAACCACCCCGCCTGACTCTATCCAACGTCTACATACCATCCCGCAGTCACCACCGCTGCCGCCGTCGCCGCCGCCGCCACCGCTGCTTCTCTACCATCACCGTTGCTGGAAAGCGCGCAGCAATATTGTTGTCCGCGCGTCAGAATGCCCGCATACAGGGAAAGGACGGAAAGGGATGCGGAATAAATAAATAAATAAATAAATAAATAAAAAGAGTGATTCTCTCTCGTGCGAATGCATGGTATCGACATCCCGCGACCAGCAGTCCATTAACCCTCTCCCCCTCCGCTACCGCTCGCTCTCCGCGATACCGGAAGAGCACGACGAACCGCCGGAAAACTGCTCCGACTGCTTACCGCTAGACCGCAAACGCGACGCTCATTCCTCATTGATTTCGATCCGTGGCTTTTGGCATTTTGGCTTTTCGAATTCTCGAAAAATGTAGATACGTATCATGTGCTCATCGTGTGATTAAAATTAGCATGTGTTAGAATATAATACATATTGCTATTGTACAATATGTACAATACATATTAGAAGGCTTTTAAATGATTTCAAGACATTATAATGTTCTGTAAAGTATTTTGAAAGATTTAGGGAGAATCGGACATGCCGTTTCATTTGCTTAACCCGTTCGTGCCTGAGTTTTTTCTAAAATTAGTTTGCTTCAAACTCGCACTACTACGAGAAGTTTTGAAGGTTATTGTTGACAAAAATTCAGTTTAAATTTCAAAATTAAAAATGGCGGATTCAAGATAGTGGATCAAACCAAAATGTAAAGTTTGTTCGCATCTGAATAAAAATCATTTATTAGAGGTTTCTGATAACGGATTGCTGATAACGAATCTGCAGTCCAAATGTTAAAATTCAAAATGGCGGATCTAATATGGTAAACCAAATTATAAAATTTATTTATCTGGCTATCTTGAACCTTTTTTTTTATTTGGCCCTTATGTAAATTTTTGAAATGAGCCTAGAAAAAGCTCGATATCTTAATTTTTATGAAAGTTATACATATTTTGAACTTCTATCTCATTTTACCAACATTTGAGGAGACATATAGACAAAAAAACAAAACTTACAAAAGTGTTGATTTTTTCCTGAAAAACCCTATTCTTTATCTTTAAAATGAGCCTAGAAACATATCGTTATCTTTACTTTTGTCGAAGATATGAATTTTTAACCTATATGTCCCACCAGGCACGAAAAGGTTAAAGAAAAGCTTCATTCCGTAAATAAGGCAATTGTTTTCAAAATAAGAGATTTTACTATTACAATAAATATCGCGTTCTGATCGTTAACTTATCCGGATCGTATTAATAGCTTTCCGCTTTGTGTATTCTCGCTGCGGCGTTGTGGAAAATGTCGACTGTAATTGTATAATTTCCTAAATGAAATAAACTTTCCTTAAATCTGGATGGCCAAGATCTAGCACGTCGCGATAATTTATTTATATCGGGATCTGCTAGTTTTCATTTAACCTTGCGTACGATGGTGACGTGGTAGATATTAGTACAACGTCAAACTTATAATTGGCGTGTCCCGATCGATATTTTAATTTATCTAAGGGGAGTGCTTCAGTGATGCTGTCAGTGCACTTAACGAGTAAAGACAGCCTGCCTAACAGGCGAGCAGAAAATTGAAAACGTGACGCCAGCCATTCAGACGTCATGTACCCCACGTCGTAAGGGCTGTCAGGAAGTAATAAGTAAAAAATAGGTCTTTCCTTTCAATCCATCGATTACTTCTACAATTATCTATACATCACGCACAAAATTACTAGATTTGAAATTTTCCTGAAATTTCTGCCAAATATTGTAAGAAATTTATATAAGAAACATATTATCGCAGCACCAAAACAAGCTAATATGCATTTAGATTTACATAAATACTTTCCAATCATCTTTAAAAGATTTTAGAGACGTTCGCATAATATACCAATGTGTTATTTATACCTACTAAAATTAAGTTTATAAATTGAGCAATTTAGAATATTTAATGCCATCCTTTCCGCTTGGTTTTTTTTCCGCAAGCCGCGCACGTCTTTGTCTAAGAGAATACTGCCGAAAACGTTTGATTTAAGCCGCATGCGTTGCTGTGATTAAAAGGACGCGGAGGAAGCGGAGTAGCCGTTCTGAGAACGGGATATAAATGTCGGGCCAGCTTCAGAAAAAAGGAAAGGGGACGGCTGATGCAGAGCCGACAAGACACGATCGAGTCATGCTGGCCCATTGTTCCGCGGTAGATTGGCTGATTTCGTCGGGACGTTTGACGAAGCCGCACCGATGCTACGTTCGAGATTGATTGGCAGTGATAGGGACGATCGACGAGTAGGACCGAAACCGGCACGGAAGTTCAATAAAGGTAATTAATGGGTCTATAGATGTTCCACGGGGTAGAAAGAAAAGATGCAGCAAGAAAAGGACTGAGAGAGAGAGAGAGAGGGGGGGGGAGACACGAGAAAGCGCCTGTTACGTCGCGTTTAACTTGACTGATCCCCTGTAAAATGCTGCTTGCTCATTCATGTCGTCTGCTCGTGCATCTCGTGCTTCAATACACATAATATAAATTGATTCATTTCACCTCGTAGATGAGAATCCCTTGTACTCTCTGTTCTAAATTGTGAAAAGTTGCAAAGTGTGAGACTCGCGACTTGAAAAGGTTCTTGCAAAGTATCGCGAGACTACTTCTCAAAGTGAATTGAAAGAATCAGTTTTCTCTAAGACGTTTCATTACTAGGTTAAAAACGTAAGGCTCTGCTACATGGAGATTGCATGCACATAGTAATAAACACCATGTACGTATGAAGACACAGGCGGTTACGTTCGCCTCGTTACTCTCGGGACAGCGTCGCTTACAGGCTTTTCAATCAATGTCTCTGTCTGCCACCTTCGTTTATAGTCGGACTTTTCTCCTATTCGCGGCTCCCCGATGTTGTAGCGCCTCATGCATAGTCAGCATGCTAATCATCAGACTGCCTCGAGCGATGCCGGGTTGCACACTTGTCGGTGAAAGGTGAAATAAAGCGAAGAAGTTGCGCACCACTCTCGTGAATCCGGTTTACGTCCAAAATGCAATGTGGTCTATCATCCGCTGTCTTTCTTTTCTTTTAATCCCTTTGTGCTTGTTTGACGCGAAATCACGCTCTATATATGTTTTACATATAGCAAAGCATTTTTTTCATACTTGTAAAATGTAAAGCTCAACTTGTAAAATGTTACAAAGCTGCTCGAGAAGCCTTATAATTTAAAATCCAACAATAAATATGATAAATATTATAGTATTATTTAGATATAATTGTTGGATACTTATTTATATATATATATATATACTTATTCTTAATTATATTAATTATTTATATATTTTATTAATTAACATAGTTAAATTAAGTCGACATAATATTATCATAGGAAATAGGAAAAATTAATTTCTTTATAATGACAAAAGTTTTATGATTGCAAAGTTATTTCGATTGTAGTAAAATGTAGTTTGAATGATACGTCAAAACCGAGATAGAACTATTCAATTGAGAGATATGCCAGATGTCCATCCTTCATTCATTGTTAATATCTAACACCGATTGTGTCCATGTCTCTTGATTCGACCGGCATCGCATTATTTCATGACATTTCCATCGGCGTCGTTAGACGGGTATAATAAATCAAATCGGGCAATTGAATCTGCTTGATCAAAGATTTAAAAGTCAAAAAGCACGTGTGGGATCCGGTTATGATTCATGTATTCGGCCGAAGATCGGAGATATCGCGGTTCCCGACGGCCGTCAGAAAGCGTGGAGCGCGCGCGCGCGCGCGCGCTCGCGTGGGGGGACAATGCCGGGTTTCGCATCTACATGACGTCCTACAGAATTCCTGGGGGTTCGCTGGCGCATCTCTAACGTAGACATAACCCAGTTACAGGTAATCTAATGGTGCGCCTCTACTGCGCTCTACTGCGAGAGTCAATGACATTTACGACCCAACAAGTAGCGTTAATTTGCGCATGCATTGTTCGCGATGAGTGAACGACGTGGCGTGCGAACCATTGTGACGTCCGCGGCGATGGTGACGGTGACGACGACGACAACTCGCGGGGACACCTACGCGAGTAAAAGTGTCCAGCGGCGTGGAGATTTCTAAATGTTCCTCCACGCGCGATGTATCATCGCGAGACAGAGCTGCCTCCGGTGCGCGGACTCTGATATAGGGACGGGAAACGCGACGCGGCGCGGCGCGTTCTGCCGTGTCATCGAAGCCGCGAGGACGGGTTTGCGTGAGAAGGGACGTCGCGCCGCGTTCCCTGTCACATTCCTCTTTCTCCCTTATAATCCCTTCCTTTAACCGGGCGTAGAGTCCAGTTTCGCCGGCCGTGCCATTTGTTTCAATCTATGGACAGAACTAATTACGGACACCATCGAGTAACGGCGCTCCCCGAGTCTTGTCCGTGTCGGGCGGTGAACAGCGTGCGCGCGCGCGCGCGCAGCACAACGCAACGCGCAGCGCAACAGCACACGGCGAGCCGTGCCGTGCCGGAGTTCGCGCTGACGTTACTTCGGCCAGGACAGTTCCTGTCAGGCTACATGGAGACAAACGAGCGACCGGCAATCAACCGCTGTTAGCCCCGTCCGACCTCTCACCAACCGCTATCTGACCGTTCCTTTTTGCCCCCGGAGCCGCTTCATCATAATTTATTGTGATACCGTCACGTTAATAACTCAATTTATTTCACTGGAGACCCTATTATTTTTACGGTTAGCCTCGGCCTGTCGTCGCGCGAGGCGGCGAGTGCGACGCTGCCGCGACCGCAGGCCGCAGCTCCAGTCACGCGCTCCATCCGGTCTCGCGTGACTCTTCCGTGCGACCACCGGCCGGGCTGCTTACGACGAAAATTTCCGCGGCTACATCCGACTTCCAACAGCACGAAGACACAACGTAGAGCAGAGGCAGAACGTTTAATCCTCTCGACGTTAAACTTTGTTCCCCGGGAATCGATGGTGGAGGGAAAATTAAAGTGCTGTAATTCACATTAATTTACGGCGAGAAAATAATTATCTGATAATCATCGCGCGCGCTCGTATTATCGTAATGAAACGAAAGAAACATGTCATAACTTGCCAACAGCTTACAACATCGAGCCATTCGGAAATATCTCCGATTGCGTCACTCTGGACTTCTTATTTATGAGGACATAAAAGCTTCGAAACTAATCAGCATGTTTGCTTCAACGTGCATATCGACCCCGACCGGTTGTTTATGTAACTTAAAAACCGCAAATTCGATGAGGCGTGCGTCATGCGTCCAAACGAATAGGTGACGAAAATGAAACTTATATGGTCCAACGTCTCAATATTTTTCGACATTATCGATTTAATCAGCTAAATTGTATCTCCGTTAATAAAACGTCGTCGTAATGTATAGCGATACGATGAGGATTTGACAATGAATTTATGTTACTATTTTGCCAGCGATATCCCGTAGCTCTCACCTACGTCAACTAGCCAAATTGAATTAGGTATACTAAATTTCTAGTTTTTCATTACGCAACTTATGAATCATTCATGCTTGTCAGCAAGTCGTTACGTTGTTTTCTAGTGATCACACTCCGAAAATGAATAGATTAGCAGGAATAAGTCGCGTCATAATTCGTTTTGCCAATTAAGAAAAAGAGAGAGAGAGAAAGAGAGAGATAAATAGAAAAATTACGAGCGGGGAAAAAAAAAGGGAAAGATAGATCTTTTACAATCACTCGTGGATGAACGTTCATTTGAAATTCAACGAGCGAATCCCTGACGAGCCTACGTCGCTCGCGTGTCCATGTGCCATAGTGAAAGTCGGCGAATTGCTGCCATAATTCATGGAGAATAATGAGAGCTTAATTAGCCACGTGATGTAATGCAGACGCGGTGGAAACGAACCGAAAGACACCGCGTTGCTGCGCGCCGGTCATAAACTAGCAATTCTTACGGATTAATACGAACAACATAGTATCTGTGTGTTGTATCTGGTGTGCCGTATTTATGAAGTGATTAGCCCGCAGAAACGGAGAACCGCCTATTAAAGTGCAAAATTAACGAGTATGCTTTTTTTTAATGTTCGAAAGTTAGTATCCGGGCGCTCGCCGGCGTGCCGGCTCGTCCGTGGCTCGTAGGAGCGATTGATCAATAGCAACGGGGGAATTTTCATTAACTGCATGGGATTTATCAGCGGATCTCGCTGCGTGAAGAATAGGAAGGTTTCGCACGTCGCTCGATAAAGTTCTACGGCGTAACATATATCAGGGATATCCGTTGGCGTATTTATTGAATAACGAATCGATAGCGGATCCTAAAACGCGTATAGAACCTTCTTTCGTAGACGCGATAGAATCGTCGAAACATCGAGTGGAGAATCCGCGACTGCCGCTTGAAAAGAATATTCCGAAAAACCAACTGTAATTAGGATATTTTTCGCACCGACACGCCACGAAATAGGCAATATCATTACTTGAAACGTCGCTTTCCCTATCAGGAATTCGTTTGAGCGACAATTGAATCGCTGTACTCGGAATCACTTAAGCCGCACACACATCCCTCTGCACTGTGGCACTGCCGCCTCGCTACGACTTGTATAATTCTACTTGACGCTAATGAAATAAGTGTCACCGGCACTCAGCGGTGATACGGAGCTCGATTATGAGGACGGAGACGACAGGACGAGATGGCGAGATCGGTAGCTTGATTAAAATGCAACGGCTGCCTCCTGTCGGATACAAATGAACGCTTTGCTTTCAATTTATTTTGAAGATATACATATTACGGCGCGCTGAGAGAAATGTTACCACTCGATATTACGATACGGAGGAAAGAGGAAGAATTACATGACGATCAGTCACGATTTTGTGATACCAGAGATATGAATTTTAATATAGCTTTTCGTCGAGATTGCGATCAGTGATGTCCATCTTAAATTTAAATGTAATTTATCTAAATTTACTATGCGCACTATTAAACTTTACATTTATTCCACCGCTATTTTTAAATAACCCGAATAAATCGAGTTCAAGCGGAGCTGTAGCGTTCCGCGTTAAATTTAAAAACCGTACGAATAATTCAAAAAGAAAAGAAAAGTAAGTGAGCTTTATCAAAAAGATGGAAAGTTCAACACGTCGGTTCGACCATGTTCCTTCCTTGTTGTTAGCCTTTGGGTAAAAGTAGCACGGACTACATCGCGGTTCATTAAGACGGCACTGCTGCGGCTGATCCTTCCTGATTCCTTGCGTTTAGATTGTAAAACGGTGCGATAAGGACCGTGGAGCCGCCTCTCTGCCCAAAGGTATATCTACCCTCGACTACACCGGATATATACGGGCTAGCAGGATAACGCGAGGCAAGAGATAGCTCGGGTTTAACCCCTCGGCAAGCACCGCTATACCTCCTCTTACTTAGGAACTCCTTCGCTCCTTATCACCAACCTGGGCTATAACCAACCGAAGTTTCCTCATCAATGTCCCATCCAACGTGGCGTCTGCGACTTCCTGCCTCCTCTCGAGTGCCTCGTTATACGGCTTTTGTCGCTAGCATTTTACTTGGAAATTACGGCCATCCATAGCTTATATGAAACAAAGATGCGACTGATGCCGGGTCGACAGGGCAGACAGGTCGCGGATACATAAATTTATTAAATGTCGTAATAACACGGTATCGCGATAATAATAAGCGTCATAACAAGTGCGATTTTATGGCGTTAGTCCGTATACGTTCAGGAATCAGCACCTACGTGGCTACATGTCTTACACACGTGTAGTTATTATCCTTAAATGCGTCGCGATCAGGTAATATGCTAATTATAGATTTGTATCTCGACAAAGTGGGATTTTTTTTACTAATTTGGAGATACTAAACAGCATATCGCATGCTGAATTATATTAATGTATGTCAGCAACGACACAGCCGGTAGGCGTACACGTCACCAGAAACACTTCTGTCGATTGACATTTACGGAATTCTGATGCCTTCACGGGCGACGTTAAGCTGCGGAACCAGTTTCACTAACATAGATCAAAACATGTTTACCGCGAAAAAAGTAACGCGCGACAAATTGATCCCAACTTTTATCTCCGGACTGTGTTCCACCACTATGTTGCAAAATACATTGTAAACCGGTTACTACCACGCCCGTATTTACGCATCATTAATCACTTTGACCGATTTGCGAGCAGTGCGCACTTCACAAAATTAAGATTAAAAAGTCGACGATTAATTAAAGTCGTTAATGGTTATTTAAAAACAACCGTCGTGCCTCCGACATAAAAACCATCATGAGCACGTTTACGCGTACGCGCGGGGAGCCGGTGGAGTTTCCTCCTCGCGCGTGTACTTGGCCAGCTTCCTCGTCGAGACTATCTGTATCGTGCATGTAGATTGAGAGAGAACCCTGCCCCTTTGTATCCAGTCGAATAATTCAACGCAATTATCAGCAATTAGGCAATAAGGCAATAGAGAGATGGATTAAGTCAAACGTATATTTGATTTACCAGACACGGCTCTAGTGAAAAGTGTTCGGAATGGAAACGACCCGCTGGGTAATTTATGTTTACGCGCCGATGGTTTATTTACGTGAAATATAGGACGGCGAGGGGAAGTTCGTACCTCTGACCTCGCAACATTCAACACATCCCGCAATCGTCAAAGTCATAAAGTACCGACGTGCCGATTGGAAAGGCGCATTAATGTAATAACGTATTATTAGGGTGCAATTATTCGTCAGCTAATCGTAGAAAACAGTCACGTAGAAAGTCGAATCCGCACGCTCGTACGCGGCGAGGAGAAGAAAAAAGATTAATGCTCGGCCATTAAAGAAGGCCACGATATACGACCTGTACAACATTATCAGCCATTCCCGCGCATCCCGCCTGGGTCCCCGTCGCGAATGGCGGCCAAACCGCTCAGCTGGTCGCTACGCCGTTGTCGTATTATGTAAATTCCTGACATCGGCTGACCTCACAATTAGTTATCCTTCGTATGTACGTACTCGCAGACTCCCGCGTCTTCCTTATGGAATTCCCGGCGATCGCATATCGACGGGCTACCAAAGGCGGGAGCGCTTCCGCGACGCAGGAACGGGAATCTTAATGTTGGCCGATAGCCAGAGGACGGCGATTCCAAATCTAAATAACGTAAAGTTTACAATGAGGAATGCTGTTACTGTAACGCAAGTCATCGTTTCAACTACGGCCAACAAGGCCCGATCGAGGCACTCGTTGTTATCGAGCGTTGCAATTTATTTTCGCATTCGATTTCGAATTTGAAGGCTTAAGTAACCGCCCTTCTTCCGTTTCCCATTTAATAAATTCTCGCGAAAAGCAGAGGAGAGAGAGAGAGAGAGAGAGAGAGAGAGAGAGGAGAAATCGCGAGTACGCGAGAGAATGTGTGCGGCGCGCGATCTCCGCGTTAACTGTATAGCTAACGCGGAAATACATATATCGATAAGCCATAATATATGTCGCGATGTGAAAATGCCAGACGCTATAGAGTACACCGCTATATCGTAGCAAGTTATGCCGCATTGCACCGTATCGTTCAACACGAAGAAACGTATCGCTCAACCTCGCGATATAAACACATACGCGATCGATCCCTTCGACCATTTTCGTCAGGTCGACTGACATTTCGGAAGATGGACGTACGTGGCTGATACGAAGTCAACGTCCAGGAATGCGTGGACGCGCGATGCTAGCGGGAAGGAGCGGGACGGGAAGACCAATAGCAGGAGAGCGGGAGCGAAAGAGAGAGGGAGGAAGGGAGAAGGACAGAGTGTGAGCGAGAGAGAGAGAGAGGTGAGGTCGAATAACAGGGTGCGCTCCGATCAACATTAATCACTATCCGAAGCGAGTAGATAGCCGTCGAATGCTCGCTTTCTAAAGCAAGGTGAAGGGGTGGCTGATAGATGGAGGTGATGAATGGCTCCGTGACGCGAAGCGATCCATCATCTCGGGGCCGACATCACGGGAGCTGCCTACCGCGAGAGCTAGCGGAGAGATTTCGCGCGAGAGGTCATCTCGGCTAATTCATCATCCGGTCTGCCGCGCTTGGCTCTCTCTCTCTCTCTCTCTCTCTCCCTTCCCCTCTTTCTCCCCTTCGTGTCTCTTGCTCCCGTGAACTCTTTCTCCACCGTCTTTTACCTCATTCTCCCCGTCCACAGATTCGCTAGCTTCTTCGACTATTTTCCACGTTTCAGGCGTAGGCCGCCGTCGCCGTGACTGTTTACCCCGTGACAGTCGCGGCAAGAAAAGGGAGACTCTCTATCAGGCATTTTGAAGAGATGTCCAAGAGGCCGTCGGTGACGATGTTGTCGCCTTGACACCGCATGATCGATGGAAATAATGTGGTAGACGTCTAAAGTTTCTTTCGACGATGGTGGCTCGGCAAACGAGCCGCCGAGTGACAGCCGTTCATAGAGGCAAAAGAGGGGAAATCTTCGGATGAATCCGTTTATGTCACAACAGTCGCTTTCGTGGTACAAACAAACCCCGAGAAGGGCGATCGGTCTTTTCACCCAGCTATGAACTGTGCTTCCGGAAACTGATTCCTGTCCCGTATCTTCGCAATATCGTTATTTCACCGAGCGCAATTTTGAATCCTTCAGTTAAATCCGCGAATTTCTGTTCTTCAGTTGGTGCCGCTTTCTGTCAGTCATATTTATTAATCATCGGGAGAGAGAACTGCATAATGCAATCTGACAATTCAGAATTATCATTTTCACACCAATATAAATAAAACGATAAACATTTTGCGGACATTAAAATTCATCTTGCGCTGATAAACGTGATAAAAGGGGAAATTATTCAACGCAGCTACTCGTACAGTTCTTTTACAGAGCATTAAAATTATAATTGTAAATTGCTTAACAATCTCAAATTGCACTTCTTTTTAATGATCTCGCAATTTATCAGACAATTAAATGGTGAAGCATCGCTTGCCAATATCGACACGGAATTTTGTGGAATTATTTAACATACGATTACATGAAAATTATGACGATACTAAAGACGCTTTAACACACGAACAATATATAAAATCATCCCTCGGCGTTGGCAAAAGAGAGAAATATTCTCGCGGCAGGTTCGCGCCGATACTTCTTCGTCACGAGACATCGTCTACTCGGCTCGACGTGATCGATGGAAATAACGTAGTAGCTGTCTAACGTTTCCTCCGAAATGGGTAACCCTAAGAAAAATGGCCGGGTAGATGTCTGAGAGCTTCACGCCGCGATAATATCTATCCTGAGTACACACAGACATACGAAAAAAGAAAGAAGGGAAAAAAGGAGCGTTTTCAGCGATATGTTATTCGAATCGTTTCGGCGAGCACAATTCCTCGCTCCTGCACGCGTATCGAAATATGTCCTCGCTATCCGAGTTGAAGCGTTTACTGCATGATCGATTCCCTATACTTGATCCCTCCGTATACGTTACGCGTCCGCTCGATTTTCCGCATCGCCGGGACAATTTATCGGAACGAGCGAAAAACAGGCGCGCGTTTTAGCGAGTGTCCGGAATGGATTCGCTACGCGACGGCGGCACGGCGCGGTGCGGCGCCGCGCGACTTTCTGAAGAGGCATATCGGTACCGCGCCGTGCTACGATCGCACGTCGCCGAAACTAAAGACTCTCGTGTACGTGAACAACAGGGGAGAGACGAGCGATCAATTAAATCCCGATGAGTATTATCGGGAACAAAAGTGACGGCACAGAGATAATAATGACGAGAACATTCGGAGGAGGAGGTCCTCCGCAAAAGCCAAAAGCCTAAAAGGCTTTGCAAGTTTAATCTCGGCATCGGGAGAGAGTCTAAACTAATTTCGCGGCGAAATGAGATTAGCGGAAACTGAATTTTACGCGTATGACGTAAACGCCGTCAGCAGCGTTTGACCTATCGATTTCATCTTCCACCATATTTCTGCCGGGAGGGATCGGCTGTAGCTTATAGATGAATTATAGTTGCTCTTTGCTGTCGCGCATTCAACGGTGATGTATGACTCGGCGGGAGACGGTAGGTAGAAAACATCCACGATGTACGGCCTGTTAATAACAGCAAGAATGAACGAACGACTGCGCGCGCGGAGCGCGGTACACAGATGCCGCTGGCGGCTAGACCCCCTTTGTGTTTTATTACAAACGATACGTCAACCACGATGTATGGGCTGCTTTTATCTGCGGCCTGTTATTGATGTGCTAAATTGTCCGCGCTGACTCGTAAGACTGGCCAGAACACGCCTGATAGACGTCGCTCAGGGACGCACTAATCGCGCTAGCTGGGTTTCCTCGCTTGACAAAGAAACCTCTCGCAGGTAGCAACCGTCGACCCGGCCACGTCGTTTGCCAAGATTGCCGGGGCTTTAAGCGCGGCGGCAAATAAATATCGTATCGTGGTAAACTCTACTCCGTGGAGCCCGATGATGTAAACGGAAAAGAATATCCCGACTCCGAAAATAAGCATCTTTGGTGAAATAATCGAATGCGCCGCTGTACTATCCGTTGAAATATGTATTTCAACGGCTACATGTCGGAGCGCGCGCGAGCGGTGATATAAAACGTATTACCGTTAGTTGTATCAAATGTATTATCAGATCGCGATAATAAAGAAAGCCGGGGCTCTGCCTCTCGCTTAATAGACGCGCGAGCATTTTCGATGAAAGCCAGAGATGACTTAATTGGGAGTTCCGACATTCCGTCAGCGGGGAAAAAAAGCAGCGACTACGGAAATCGTAAATAATACGTGGCGAATTGTCTGCTGTTTTTATTTACGGCGTGCTATCGACAATCTGACATTTACCATACAATGTCATAATGAATGGCTGAGATATCGCGATGTGAAACATCGTCAACAAGCTTGACACTTATAACTAAAGATCCGTTAAGCAAGCTGTACAAAATTCAGCGTCTGATCTCTAAAAAAATACTTTCAAAAGTCAATTCTACCTGTCGGTTCTTATTTCATTACTGTCACTGTTTATCATTGCCGTCCCTAATAAAAATACGTTTTCATTCTCCAAATCGCTAATAAATATGGAATACAAAGAAGCGGAGATACTTATATATATGATAATATATATACATATAGAGATATATATTCGTATATGCGCGAGTGACTTCACCGATAAAATATAAAAAATAATATTGATAATCAGCATTTTTATTTCGTAAAGAAAGCGGATACCGTGATTTACGATGTGGCAAAAGTGGGAACTCCGGAAATAGCGACTGATAGTCGTCTACCCGTCGTGTCTGTGTTATTGGCAGTCCGGTATATTTCTTCTATCCGCACTTCTTTTATGTCCATTAGCGAAAAACATTAATAGCGAGAGGATATCGGAAAGACGTTACGAAAATGTAGCGATACTTATTATTATACACTTTTTTTAGAAGCTTTAACGAAAGAAATCAAAGCTATTCGTGAGAGAGGCTATATTTCGGCTTGAGAGGGAGGAGAGCGCGGGGAAAGTGTGATCCGATCGAGATTGGACTCTATTAACGCCGGCTAATATGCACTTCGAATGTCCTAATTTTCCTCAACTCGATAGGGGCTCTTCTAAGGAGACAGCTAAGACCGCCATACGGAGCCGTAACTCCGACGTTCTGATCGTGACACATGTCCGTCGCAGAAAAGACGCGCCGAGCGCGCTGCCAAACGCGCCAGCCGTTGATTTTCCACAAAATGTCTGAGCGGCTGATTGACATGTTTATTCGTAATGTAATCTCGCGGGTTCGCGTTAAATCACGTTAACGTCAACGCGGCGCGTTTGGCTTTGAAGGTTTTAATTAATATGAGGCGAAACGCGCGACCCGCTCAGTTAATCCAAACGTAAAATATAACCACTTTCTTCTTTTTCTCTTTTCCCTTCCGTTTCTCGCAACTTGGACGTTGGCGCGATATACAAGACACGTTTCTTGAATAAGAACAATGAAACGGCGCTGGAGCGACGGTGTAAAAAACGACGCGGTTTATACGGAGAAACGAAATAACGTAAATGAGTAATGTTAGAATTATAATGAAATGTGTAGCGATTAATATGAAATATGTAGACGCCTGGAAAGTTTTATTCGCGAGCTACGCGACATTATTTCCTCTAATTGCGTCAGCACAAATCTTAGAATTGATATACTCTGCTGGTTTATAGACGTAATGAATTATGAGACACGGCATAAACATTAAACGTTCACTAATTGCAAACGATACGTCATTCGTCGTCTCTATTCACGCTTGTTATTTTAACTTTCACAACGGCAAAGTATTTCGCTACAAGATACGACATTTTTACTTGGTAGGACATTTTAACTCGTTGAACTTGCTAAATAGTGACATGAAAATAGGATAGTTGCTAAATGATGTCTTTGCAAAAAAAGTTTTAAAGTACATTTATTATAATTAATTCAAATGCTTGTGTGTATGAAGTTCAGGCATTCATGGAATGCAAGATTGCACTTTTGCGAGATAACAAGTTAAAAGTGAAAAAGAAAACAAATTCAATATTGTCACACTGTCCGCTTACTCTTTAGAATTCTATAGAATAATGTTTTAAGTGCCTTGCATAATTATTTACATTTTCATTCAACGTTTATAAACGAAAAACATACAAAAACTTTATTTCAATAAAATATTGAAATGAACGTTTTATTTTGAAATTATTTACAAATTCACAGATCATTTATCTATCTATCATGCAATGTTTCGCAAAAGCTTTGCTGTGAACTTGGCGAAGCATGACATTATCATCGCGATGATAAAACAAAAATGTTAATTAGCCATATGTATAGCTAGTAATTAAAAGGCATTTCAAGATAATCTATCTATAGCTCTTGCTCACTTAGACTTAGTTGCAAAGGCCTGTAATTATCAAAAGCGAGGTGGGAGGGTTGTTTGCATATCGATAAATATGTCCTTGGCACTGTTAGACAAAACTAAAGCACTGAAGAAACATCATTGTCGTTATTCGACACGACGGCGAATTAAAGACGAGTACCATAAAGACGTGGCACATAAAGATTTCCAGTTACATTTCCGACAAGTTACTAATTGAGATTCAGCGACACGCATAATCGCCCCGAAATAACACGGATTCCAATCGACGGAGGGCGCCATGAAAGGCGAAATACGGGCGGAACCATTCATCCCGACGGTTAAAATCACCGAATATTTCACTTTGCTGAGCCAGCTGAGCCTGCCACCGCCTGTCGCGGCACCCCGGCGATGGAAACGATGGAGGGATGAAGCGGACCTTCTCTCCACGACTCACACCTACACCCCTACGACACAGGGAGAGAGCGAAGGAGAGAAAGAGAGAGAGAGAGAGAGAGAGAGAGAGAGTCACGGATTCTAGAAACCTACGGTTTGCCACCCACATCCCTCTCGCTGTCTCTTTTTCCCCCCGCTCGCCCTCTTCCCTATGCTAGGCTGCAGATTTATGCGCCCCGCCTTGCAGCGCTGATATCCGAGAGCTCACGACCCGTTCCGTCCGTAATGAAAGAAATAAATTTACTCTTCTGGGGGTGCCCCAGGGATTGGGACTCGTCGTTCGTGTGCGCACACGGACGCGGCTGTCCGCATTCTGACGGTGTTAGCGGGAGTAAGATCGCCAATTTACGGATTTTGTCACAAGACCCGGCGCCTTTGAGTAACCGGAATTTACTAACTCAAAGATATAGTATATATTTTACTTTGCCAACTGCCCGCAGCGAAATAATAAATAAAAATATAGTAAATAATGAATGGGTCTCTATACAAGGTACAAAAGAAAAAAAAAAAAGGAAAAAAATAATTCTGAAGAAAGAAAAACACTTGATAATCATGCCGAAAAAGGGCCGTGATTTATGGTCTTTGAATTTTTCATTTATCCCTCACATCTTTTCCTACAACTTATCCTGTAAACAGATTAGCCATGTCAAATTACAGACGCAATAGATTAACTTTGTTATTCGTCCCAAGCAAACCTAGAATTGAACTATCAATTATTCTGGACAAAGGAAGAAAATAAAGTACATGTATGTGTGTGTGTGTATAATGTGTATATAAAAGATGTTAACTTCCAAAGATGCATAGTTAAGATATACAATGATAAGTAGATTACTCATAATCAGTATGACTATTGACAATGATTAACAACATGATGGAATGATTGATAATAGTATCATCTCATATCTGAGTAAAATGCTACGAAGTTATTTAGTTTACGATAAGAGAGGTGAGTAATAAATTAAAGAGTGTAATCAGAATTTTGTGAAGATTATCTGTAAGGAGCAAAGCAAAGTTTGCGAGAGGGACAGCTCGAAACAGCCGTTTCGTCGAAAATGACATCTTAATTGTCTATATAATAGAACTGCGCTATGATGCACGATCAAGTATGTAAAAGATATCTTAGATTTCTCCTCGGCGTAGAGGTAGACGAATAATGAGTTTGGACGTATAAGAAACTACGCCTCGTTGCCAGTGAATGACAGATTGTGAAGTGCGTTTGATAAATTATCCGTCAAGTATGACTGACGAGTGGAGATCGTAACAGGTCAGCGAAACCGGGCAGACTGATTTTTATATCTCTTGTACAGTAGCGAAAGAAAAAAAAAAGCGCGATATGAGCACGGGAATCAAGCTAAACGTCATAATAATTGATATCTTTGCAGTTAACGTATATATTTAGTACGTATATTTTGAAAGCAAACAGGCAAGAGTTAAAATTGAAATATCCGAAGAAATTGCGCATTTTGATAATCTGAACTGTGAATATCGGTTCTGTGGAAAAAGTTGCGCGCGTTGAGTTTATATTATAAGAGGAAACGGTAACTGTAAAACGCTAAACGGAAAAAAAAAGAGGAGGGAATCGGATTTAAACGAAAGAACAATGTGGTAAAACGCACAATGTATGTGATAGAAAGAATTAAATAATTCTACAAACATTGTTTTTATTAAAGCGGTATGGAAACTCAACGATATTTACAAAAGATATTTACAATGCGGATAAGGCGTATCGTAACACCATGTTGCCTCTTCTTTTATTCTATCTCGACAACGTGAGACGACGTGCGATGTTAAGCGACACGATCCGATACGCTCCCGGTTATACCCTGATCGAAAAGATCATTCCAGTGCGGTTACCGAATTTCGAAAAGAAAAAAAAAGGATAAAACAGAGATTCTCTGAATCGACTTTATTTTCGTCCTCCGCAACGGTGGCATTCGGTATTTTGCCTTACACAACTAACGATAATAAATTACAACGTTGTATTTGATCTCGGAGATACCCTTAGACACGTTTCGTTAATAATATCCCACCCTCACTCGTCTGTTTTTCTCGAAAGAGTAGCGTAATATCACAGTTATATCGTGGACACAGAATTACGCGCGACCGTCCGTACGGTAACGCGCGTCATATCGAACGCATTTAGCACGAAAGGCTCGCGTTTGCGAAGCAAAACAGCGTCGGGAAACATACATAGTGGTACGCACTTTGCAATCTTCACAGACATATCGCCGAATAATCAGGGACGACTAACGTCGTTTGTAAGACGCGAGAATTACGTACAGCGAGACGCATCGAAAAACTCAAACAGCACGCGCGTCGGAAGCGCAGTCGGGAAATTCCTCGTTAGTTGCTGAATCCTGCGTGGAAGCGGGGCGCATTCGTCCGTCGGGCAGTTACGACAATACAAACTTACAGCTGGCATGTAATCCTTTTCCCCCTATATGGTAACCGGATTTTAATAGAGATGCGCATTACTGGTATTCATAGAAAGTTCCGCGAGAGACTGGTCTCGCGATGCAACGTCAACACTGTCGAGTTGTTTCATAAACTTTAATCATAATCTTCAATGTACACATATATTTATATTTATATATACATATATAGAATTCTTTTAAATAAATCTGTATTTTACACAGTGGCTATTTACACAACAGTCTCAGACGGCAGATTCGTCCGCGTATCATCATCGATTTTGCACATTCTCCAATTGTACACTGAGACGAAGGAAAGAGAGACGGAGAAAGAGGGAGGACGTGGGAAGAAGCCGCCCTGCGGTAGATCCTACCCCTCCCCCTTCCCTCTCCCCCGCAACACATCCATCTTAGGGATGTACGGCGGCGCCGATTCGCTGTCCGTAAACCGCGTACGGCGAGTTCCAATACGGTCCTAAGGCATTGAAAGCGCTGTACGGCGAGGCGGCAAGCGAGGCCGGGAGCGGACCCGTCGGCGGCTTGCCGTAGGGATGATATCGGGCGCTGAGCGGGCTCAGCGACGGCGCCGGGTAGGAGCCGCCGCTGGCGCGATGAAGAGTGGTCGACGGCGACAGGAGCGGATGCGGATGCGGATTGCCGAGAAGGGCCGCCGCGGAGGCGGCGGCCACGTGGTCGCCGCCGGTCAGGCTCGTGTGGCTACGTAGATGCTGAAGCAGCTCCTCCGACGTGGCGAACCGCTTACCGCAGTAGGACTCACCGACGATCCAGTTGCAGACGTAGGGCCGGCCGCCGGCCAGCGTGGACGGATAGGAGAGCGACGGTGGCGGCATCGGGCCCAGGGTCGCGGAGAACGCCATCGCCAGCCCGTACTTCTGGTGGTCGCACTGCGTGCACCCGCTCGGACAGCTGCCCGCGCCCATCATGATCTGCGCATTGTGCATGCTGTACTGGCAGCCAGTGCAAAAGGGATCCTTGCAGACCGGCACCAGGGCCTCGCCGCCGGCTGGGGTCTTGACGCGGGCGTAACTCAAGTACGGGTTGCCGCTGGTCGGGCCCGCCGACGGATAGCCGACGGACAGCAGCGCCGCCGCGTGATGCGAGAAGGGCGACGCGCCCGCGAACGGCGGCCTGAAGGCTGGATTCTCGGCGAGGCCCGGCGGACAGCACAGCGGATTGCCGGAGAATCCTGGAAGACCCGGCTTGTAAGCGGCCAGATTCGCGTCCTTTGTGTGCGCGCCGCTGAGTATCTCCATCCCGGATCTGATGATCGGACTGGCGCCATTGTTGTTGTTATTACTGCTGCCGTTGCTGTTGCCGTTGCTGCTGTTGCGCGGGGAACCGTCAGTCTTGTCGCGCTCCGCCGGGGTCTTTCGGTCGACCGACGGCGTGCCGCTGGTCGTCGTTGCCGTCGCTTGGCTGCTCGGCGACGCGGACTTTCGGCTCACTGGCGTGCGATTGCCGGACGATTTCTTGTCCGGATACATGTTATCACTGACACTGATACAATCCTGACCACTGACACTATGTACACTGGCTTTGGACGCGGGTCTACCCTCGTCCGAGGTCTTCTTCGTCACGACGTTCGTCTCGTACGGCTTGAACGCCAGCGACTTGCCGTCCGTCGGGCTGCAGCGGGTGTTGCGCTCCAATTTCGCGGCCGGCGGCGATTTCGCGTTCGTGGCGATGCTCATGCCCTTAGAGCTCTTCTCCAGAGGCGAGATTAGCGGCTTCGTCGGCGAATCCGCCCCGATCTGACTGCATGTCTGCGCCAACAGCGCCAGTGGACTCTTTTTCGCGTCCAGCTGCACCCACGAGAAAAGCGAAATTATTAATTGATTTAACAGAATCGCAGCAAAATGTATTTCATATCAATGCAGAAAACATATATCGAAGTATGTACTGATTGAAGCTAACAATACGCGATCATTAGCCCCCGCTTCAGGTTCCGTCGGAACGCGAAGCAGTACGAAAAGAAATCGTATGAAAAATAATGGAAAAAAAACAATACTGCGGCTCTAAAGATTCAACTGCTGTCGCATTTATTCTCATTTTCAACGTGAGAGAATCGTGATGTCTTTTCATTCCATTCGTCGAAAATCGAGCCAACACAAGAAAGATTAGAAAATGAAAAATTGGAAAGAGAAACAATGCAAAGCACTACTAACCGTGGTTGGAAGCGGCGAGAGATAATCCGGTTGTAAATACTGATTGTGTCCAGTAGTCAGCATACTGCCTTCCTCGAGCACAACCATTTGGTTTCCCACTGATTGATCTCACTGCACTTAAAATCAACAACGATATATTTACACAAAATCACCGTATGCGGGGTGCGAAACTGTAGCCGCACGACGGGTGTGGACGACAAACGAGGGGAATTCGCGCGGGCACGGCGTCGAGACTGCGCCTCCGACGGGGGATCGATCACCTCCACTGCGCGGCCACGTATCCTGGGCGCAATGGGCGACGCGTACACCACGAAATCCAGGAAAATAATGACGGTCCCGCACGAGCGGAGCTCGCTCTCCGCCGCTCTCCGAGCCGAGTTGCTACCCTGCCGCCGCCTGGCGGCAGCACTCGGAGAATCTCGCCTCCACGACTCCCCCCCCGGCGCCCCCCGTTCACGACGACCCGGGGTGTATAACCTGTCCTCTCCTGTCCGCCCCACCAGCGGTCGTCCGCGCCGGGATGGTGGGGCGGAGATGGCATTATGGTGGGAGAATTGCGGTGCTGCGTGGGGTGTGGGAAGGCATTCTAATTCAACACGCCACCCATGATGTTGGCCCGACGATGACAGCTCCCATCCCGGCTTTGATATTTCACCGCTTTTACAGCCGTCCATTCCCCTCCCCGCACGCCCGACCGACGTGGGCCTCCCCCCCTTTCTTC
>VBVR01002005.1:313-25655 GCA_011638315.1 Tetramorium parvispinum
ACTCTGTAACTTAATGTTACCGACATTCCGTGTACATAGCACGGAACAGAACCACAATTGTGCACATACGCGTTACCCTTCGGCCCATACATGCACATTGGCTATGTAGTTCATGTGCACGGTTTCCAATTTCCGCAGAGGGCGTATCGCCTTCGCGGATCAATTAAAATCGGGCCGTGTCATCTCTCAGGCTTCTCTCTGGTTAAAAGTACACATAGGGCAGTATTCATAGTCAGTTCTTATATTTAAGATCATCTTAAGTACAGTCTTATATGATTCTAAACCAATCACAGAGCCGAATTAGCATCTTAAGACATTACTTAAGACGATCTTGAAATAAGGACTGACTATGAATACCGGCCATAGAGGCGCCAGTGAACGGACTCCGTTCAAATATGTTCATGTTCACTCTCGGGTTTCTCTCTGTCGGTAGCATCACGAATATTCGATAAAGAAGACAACTTTCTTCTAAGATAACATAACGGATAAATAATATTTGTATGTATGTATAATATTATAATAAATGTATGTATAATATTACTCGGATTATTCAGTCTTTATTATAATAATAAATATATTTATATTTTTTACTGTTTTCTCAAAATATGCTTAATAATATGTAATAATTATTTAAAATATGCTTTAAAAATAGAACATTGTTGGTATATATCAGATTATATCACTCTTCTCTGATGCATTCTTTAAAAAATTATTGATATATAATATATACGGAAATTTAGAAATGTATCGTGTAACATGTAAAAAAAAGTTATTCATCATCTTCCTCTTCTTCTTCATCATCATCTGCTTCTTCTTCTTCTTCTTCTTCTTCTTCTTCTTCTTCTTCTTCTTCTTCTTCTTCTTCCTCTTCCTCTTCCTTTTTATCTAACATTTCTTTTTCTCCTGCAGGAATAATTTAAAAAACTTAAAAAAATGAATATGCATAGATATTATAATATTTTTATTTATTATATCGCATTTTAAAATTATTTTAAAGATATATTTTTTAAATAATCACCCGTTGATAATGTTGGTGGTAAATGGGTTAATTGATATCCTTCTTCTTTGACAGTAGGATCACGAATTTCCATAATCTCCGGTCCGATTTTGTATTGATCTTGAACAGGTGGCATATCAGAAGGACTATAATTATATGCGTTGTATTTGTGGCCCCAGCCGATATACATATTAGCGAACCGTCTGGAAAATGACACCATTAAATTCATATTAGCGTTATTCCACATGCATTAATTTCTTTATAATATAACCGTAGTTCAGCACAATTTTCTTCTTTATGTTATAAGCCGCAAATATTTACAGAGATAGTTATTGAAGGCGTGATAAGTTACGAAAATAAATTTTAAACTATTTTGCATTAACATTGTGTTACATCAAAAATATACTATTTCCTTACTGCAATAATTTAAATAAAATTATTTTGTATTTAAATGTTATAATAGTTGGCTTTTAAATCAATTTGAATATTAGAATCGAAAAAAAAATTCAAATCAAAGCATTTACTTACTTTCCTACCGCAAATGCGTATGCTCCAGGCCAGATATTCGATTTAATTAAAGCTACTGCAATGTCTGGTTGTATATGTGTCGACTGTCTAACAGTCCATGGTATAATGGAATCAATAATAGCATCTTCTGATAATGGAATTAAGAGAGGTGGTCCGATCTCTTTCAACGTCTTTACTTCATCTTTCTTTACATCTTCTTCTTCTTCTTCTTCTTCTTCTTCTTCGATTACTTCCTACGTAATTAAAACTCTCTATCAAATAGTTGGATTAAGTATTTTTGGAAGTAATGATGAAAGACAGTTTTACAAAGGGAACTAAAATATTTAATTTAATCAACTAACATCAATCTTTTCAGGATTCCACCAGACAGTTCGTCCTTGCTTAAGAATATATGGACTATGATGACACCAGTTTGACATGAAGGGATCTACGAGATCCTTGATCGGTAATGGATCATAATTAATGTTTACTGATAATTCTTCTTCTGTGAAGACTATATACAAATAATATTATTTTTAAACAGTATATTAATTTACATCTAATAATTATTACAATTTACATCTCTTTCTGTTATTGTCTGTTGAAAAGATATTCTAACAAGTTTATTATTACAAGTTCATTATTACTTTCTTTTTCTTCTTCTTCCATTTCTTTATCCTCGTCTTCTCCACTAAATGTAAAGAAACCAATCGGCGAAACATGAGTGGTCGCACTGATCCTTGCAATTTGTGCACGAAGATAATTTTTCTCGGTACCAGGAAACGGTGGAAAACTGTGAATCTGTCTCCAAATAGAATAGAAAAATAATACAAGAAGTTAATGGAATAAGCTAAAGGAATATAACAGAGTAATCAAAATAATTTTATTTACAATTTGAAATTCATTAAATTTTTTTATTTAAGTAACTTTGCTTTTCTTTCGTTTGGTTGCTAAAAAGCTATTATTTTGCATAATTGTTATATTACATATATGTATATCTAAGATATAAACTTTCAATTTAAACATGATTCACTCTCCCGTCCTTATTCATTCACTGTTATGATACGTCGTCTCGCGAAACTTTGATATCGTCTATGCATATTCCATCAGATATTAGGGATAACAAAACGGTATGTGGGTTAACTTTATAGATGCTTTATGGATGTATTCACAAATAACATCACTCTAAACTGAGGTCCCCTTCATTAAAAGGCATCACGTACCGGTGTCTCCAAGTTTCCCGTGCAGTATCGAACAATCTGTCGTGCAATTACTATCTGCTGCGGTGTAACCGTTGGAAGTTCGATCCACTCGTCTAACCCAGGCGCGTTGCATACAAAATACACCTAAATACAATTACTGTGAGACAGCAAGGGATTATAAAAGAAACATGCAACGTGACGCTGGCCAAATATTAATTAACAATTATTATCAAAAGTCATCTATAAGATTTTAATCGAGAGCTTGCGCATTTATATATACTTTTTTATTGAGACCACTCCCGATTCTCTCGATTGGTATTTCCGGCAATGGCTTCCAAGATTTAACAGGTAATGATGGAAACACAAATTCCAAAGGCTTTCCTTTTGACGTGTCTTTACGTGGATTTCCAGTTGCTTCGACAGTTCCCTCTATATTTTCCTTTTCAATTTTTCTCGCCTCTTCTTCTTCCCCGAGTTTCATCGCTGTTTCGGCTTCCTCTTTTTCTCTTCTAGATTGTACTTCAAGTTCCTCCTGCTATTTTTAAAGAAATTATTTTGACACTCTTGGAAGATCTTAAAATTCTATGTATCCCTATGACACAATAATTGCAGCATATATTTATTTATTCAAAAACAGCCCATATATAGCTGGTTTAATACTATAATAAATATTTTTTTTTTAATTCAGAATTTGAAGATATGTGATGAAGTTATGACACACAAGTTATGAACACAATGAAATAATGAATACAAATAGTAGCATAATCAATTTGTCAACGTCACTCATATATATGATATTATATTTACTTAGAGAACAGATGGAATGCATTGCATTGAATTATGCAATGTCTTTTATGCTGTACCATGCAAGCAAGAATTATATCAGAATTTAATTATATTTCAATTTCATTAATATTTTACCTGTAATCTTTGAACAAGCTCATTAGCTTGAAGTTCAGCTTCCACTATATAATAATTTTTAGGTTTTCCAAGTATTTTACCCCAAAATCTGAAATAATTAATTAAGAGCATAAAGATATATTTATTAAATAAATGTACAATAGTACGATAATTTTGGAGTATAATATAAGCTACATAAGTCAAATACCTAATATTTTCAATCGGCATTGTCGAGGCGAGTTTCCGAATCGATAAATTAAGCAACACTATTTCATGTCGTGGCAATCCTACACCCGTCTGCTCGAAGTAGAACAAAAGATCCAACATATTGGGATGTTTATTTTTCTTATCAATCTCTTCTTCGTTCCCTATTTTCTCCTGTTCGTCTTCATCAATCTGCTTTACACTCTACCATGATTGCAAGAAGATTGAAAGGTAAAACGAAGATTATAGTTTGCCTCGTTTGCGTCATTTGCATGTATTTATCTAAAGAAAACTTGGATGGTGTGTCGTGGTTTCATTATCTGTTACTTGTTAGACCGCACCTGGAAGAGTTTAATGAGCTTCTTGGCATCGTCGTATTGCACGGGTGGTATGTACAGATCCCGAAGATAATCCGTCTTAGTCTTAAATCTCTCCTCCTTCAATTTCTTACTATATTCCTCAAAAATATCAACAGCGTTTCGTGGTTGTTCGGCTAGTATTTTTGCCAGTAGCTCAACTAAGTGGTGATATCTAAGAATAGACATTAGAACTAAATTAATAATAATTTCTTTATTCATCATTATTATTTACTCTACTTTAATAATACTTTTCTTTAGTATTCTATTTAATATATTTTAAAGTTTGAATAATGTTTAAAAAATGTTATATTATTATAAAATACTTTATAAAAAATATATTTCAAAATTAATGCGATATAATTGTTTCTACCACAATTACACCACTAATTTCTTTTTTGTGAAGAAAATATCCAGTAAATATGTGAAACATATTGAAAATAAAAGTACGTGGTAAAGAGGGAATGCAATTGTAGAGCTTTTATCACAAGAAATTCAGTGACGCGCGTACAAACTGTCACCCGATTCCGTGCTATGTTTCTGAAGAAACATTTTTGCACGTTTGATATCGTGCTTCACGCTGGGAACGTCGTTGGGTGGTGCTTCTTCTACGATATAAGAATATGCCATTCTTATTATGTTGTTTTTCACGTCTCACCGCATACAGCTAGCTCGCAAAATTGCATGCGATGTCACATCGCCGGATACTCAGTAATATTATCGCATTAACGTAACTACTACGCAAGTTCTGTCATCGTTTGGTAACTTATATCAACGCCAACTGATTTTTTTTAATCGACGCTGTTCATCCGTTTCTTCCGTTCATCACCATCCTGTGCCGCGAAATCGCTGCGATTGCTGTTACAAAAATATAAAATCTTATCTAGTGACCTAATTATTTCAACACACCACGCTGCTAAAAATGCTTTTAATCAGCTTTGTCAAAAGTAGATAGAACGATAGCTGAGATAAATGTCTCCTACGCATTTCTATCGAACGAGAACCCATTTCCGACGGTATAAGACGCAAACAGCTATAGCAAAAAATAGTTAAAAGAAAGTTCCATTTAACGTATAAAAATATTATACATACATATATATATATAATTATTGAATTAAGTACATGTGAATATATATAATAAAAATAATTAAATATATGTACATATAAAATTTTTTATATATATTATTTTAAAATATTTCTTATATATCTACATCTTTTAATTTTATATATTTCTCTTCTTTATACTCTGTATCTATTATATGATATAACAATACACTCATTCTCTGGATAATTCCCTGAATAGGTGAATTTAAAAGGAAAATATGAATGAATAATATAACTCGATAAAAGATGAATCGTATGCGTACACGTACAGTTTCTATCAGCCTGCATCCTGGAGCATAGTTATCGTCTATCGGGTGTCCTAAATATGATGGACATTTTTCGAGGTCACTGGCTGTTTCCTTTGACGCCCACCCTCCTTCTACAGCGTAGAACACGTGCCCCGTCTTCAAAAACTGCCGCAACGATAAATGTCGAGGTTTTCTGATGGAAAAGTTTTAAAAATCTGTATCGTAAAAAATAATTTTAGAGAAACGATAACTTTTATTTTCGTTTATGAAATGAAAAATATTTTATATTTTATTACTCTCGTATTCCATTACTTTATTAGTTATTTACTATTAGCATATACATATTTATACATTTACACATAAAAATTTTATATATTTATAATATTTTAATGTTAGATACATTTCTGACAGAAAAGATTTGCTCTGTATAATATTCTAAATAAATGACTTTTTAAAACATTTTTATTTAAAGCACTTTTTCGAAAGTATTTCTTAATCTACAAGTACGTATACATGTAATATTTACTAATATGTATGCATTACAATATTTATGCATACATATTACAGCATCTCTCTCCGAGATATTATGAATAAAAGCTACTGTTTCAAAAAAGCTTTCAGCTGTAGTTCTTAATAATCTTTATGTACTTTTATATAACACGCTTGCAAAATCATCGTAAACTATTATGTAAATTTTTCCATTTTAATTTAATTTAATTTAATTATTAATATTTGTTGCGGCAATTAAATATAAGAGGTCATTGATCACAAATGTAGAATTGTTATTAACAAAATTATAAATGTTTTGAAGAATGGAGAGACAATGATTATACCGATACACAAAATTACCAAACTTCTTATTAGATTTATACCACGATTTAATAATACTCTTTATTTATAAATTCTCTCATATATAAAATTTTCTATCGACACTGCAGCCTAAATATACAGTCGCGATCGCATGCAATGCGTGTGGCTTTGAAATTATGACTGTGCCGTATTATCCATAAGATATTCGGTTCAACACGTGGCAAGCTTCAAACACATCGAATTGTATATAGTCTAGGATTTCGTAATTTCAAGAGTTATAACAGGTGGTGTTGGGCGAACGTATCACACATCATTCCACATGTGGTGTTCAACGTGCTTTTCGGCAGGGCGGCTGCGTCACTCGGCATTCCGTTTGGCACTTCGCCGCTGCATAATGCCACGTAATTAACAAAATGGTATGCTGATTAATAAAACGTGAACGCATGATTGCCCAGGTTGGCATGTATCGGACAGACGGATTCGGAGCAGAACGGATTACCCGATTCGCCGAAATTCAATAGCCACCGCCGTTTGAAGCGCATTGTTCGCACGACGGCCAGATGCGTTAATTAACAAAAGGCCGTTAATGTATGAGCGTCTATCGCAGATGCGATTTTCAACCGATAACGATGATAAACGAGTTCGGATAATCCGACTCTCGCACATACGCGGGATAGCGTAATAGTCTGATAGACGACAATCACGGTATTTTCCTCGACCATTCTATTTTTTACAGTTATCGTGGTTAACGCCGTAACAGTCAAATGTTTTCTTGAAGATCAAAATAAAAATATTTTAATTAAGTATAAATATAATATACGTGTTAATTTTTAATAATATGTTGTTCTTTGACTTTTGTGATTGAAACTTTATTGAAATAATATATTGTCATTATTACTTTAATTAAACTAATTTTAGATAAAATGTATTTATTGCACATGTATTTACCGCGGCTATTAATTAGTATAATTTAAAATTTAATTTAATTTAATTGTTAATTATACTTTATTAATTAATTCTTAAAAATCTCTAAAATTTTACCTGCTTATACAATTAAATATGATTAAAACTTTAATCTTTTTAAAGACTATACTATTAAGAATAAATCGATCCAAGATTAATTTTAAAAAATCCTTAAATTTATATAATCTGCAAAATTTTATAAAGAGTTTTGTAAGCCATTTAGATTTCCTTTTATATAAAAATTTTAACAAATTTTTACAAATCTTAATATATTTTTAAAAAAGTAGATAGTAAGCAAAAATGTAATTTCTGAGATTTTTCTCGAAGTTCCTTTACACGCTTCACCGACGATGCTCTTAAAGAAAAGCGAAGAACGATAAATTTGTTAATCAAGCGGCATTGGACGCATTTCGAATGTAGACGACGAGTGCCAGAGTTGGTGCTCGTAATTCGCGGGGGCGTTGGAGTATGAATGAGTCCCCACCATTGTCTCTCTCTTTAAACCATCTCGTTCTCTCACCAGTCGACCACCCCGTCGTCTCTTACCAGCCCTACTCATCCCCTCCACATCTTCATTTTCTTCTTCTTTTCTCCCTTTCTCTCTCTCTCTCTCTCTCTCTCTCTCTTTCCTTCCTTCGTATCACTACTCTTCTTTAGTCCCTCTTCCTCACACCCACATCGACCGAAAGCAGCTCATCGGGGGTCGGTTCTCTCTCCAAGTTCTGCGCTTCTTTCGGTCAGTTTTCTCCCGTGAGCTATACGCGCGCGTTCTTTCGTGAAGACCGGCTTCCGTGTCGTATAGTCTTTAGGCCCCACAGCCACGAGAAACAGAACTAGTTGTGTTGAAATAAGAACTATTCTTTTTGGCATCCTGTGGATATCCGTAGACCAAGAGAGCCGCACTGTTCACCATGCGCCATCGACTTTCAAGGTACGTCACCTATAACAAATAATATTTTTTTATTTTTATTGTATTAATAAGATAAATGAGGTATCTCTATTAAATTATTTCGATTAGACTATCCATTTTTTTTGTCGCTTATTGACAAATTAAAACTCAAATATCTATCTATGAAAAATAACTTATAAAATTACTTTGTTCATTTTAAATACAATAATAATAAACAAATGTTATTACATATTTAGAGCTAACAATTATATAATTTATAGTATATTACCTAATGAAAATTTATGCGTTGTTTAATAATAAGCATATTTTAATATATCGTAATTTATAGAACAAAGTAACTAAATTGAAGCGACTAAAAGAAGAGCCTCCATTGAATAATATGCGATTCGAAGTCTTTTCATTCAAAATAGAAAATTACCCTCTCGGACAGTTACTCTTGCAGTTATTAAAACGATTTAGTATGAAGTGCGCAAGTTTACGTCTACTGGATCTTATTATTAAAAGTTTCACTTCTCCCGTCTTGAAATCGTTCGAACTTCGGTAATGTCATTCTGTCCTGAAAGTGCAGTCTAACTTATTTGGTGATAATTACACGGCATTATGTAGAAAAGACAGAAAAAGGCAAACATATTTAATACAGCAATAAAAAATAATTTGTTATGCAACAATCATGTTGTGTAAAAATAAAACATTAAAAAAATTTTGCCCTGAATCAATCTAACCTTGCTTTTATATTGTATTAAAAAAAGGGAAACATTTTTCTTTATAATAATTTTTTCCGTTTTCTTTCTTTTAAGTTATTTTTTAATAAAATGGTTATTACTTTTATAAGTTACATTAATTCTATTAATTCCATTGTATGCTAATGAAACTTCATATCCATGTATTACTTTTACATTAGAATAGAGATTTTGTCTCTATTCTAACATTTTGAAAAATTTACAGATTTTCATTTACATCACGTTCTAATTGGATAAATATCTTATGATGATTGGTTATATATTTTATTTTGTATTAAATAACAGTGAATTAATACGTATGATTTGTCGGGAGAAGTAATGTCACTCGTTATTATTAAAAAGTAATCGCGAAGACCATCACGCCTTAAAAAGTCATCGCGCCTTACATTATTCATTTGTCGTTTCTGCACAGCATTGGTAGATCGTTCGTAAATCGTTCGTTCCTGATAGCTCTCGACTCACTCTTCATTAAGATGTTCACGTTTAAATGAATGGATTTCAAGAAGCCACCGAGACCTTGAAAACCTTCTTTATTCTTCAACCTTCCAACAACGAGACTCTATTTATTATAAATTGCAAATGTGCTTTACTAAATCGTTCATATTAGAATCCAAAAAGCCTTGTGGATATACGTATTATATTATATTAGCGTACATCCTCTCGCATACACGAAGAAAAATGTTTTGCATTACGAATCAAAAGTTTTGTTGATATACACCCAAGAAAATTATTTAGTTGCTGTAAACAAATATGTTATTTGTTTATATCTTGCTAAATTGTTTTGATTTAGAGCACAAAACAGAACTGTTTAGAGAACAAAACTGTTTTTTTCTCTAAATCAAAACGATTTAACAAGATATAAGCAAATAACATATTTGTTTATAGCAACTGAACAATTTTCTTGGGTATATATCAACAAAACTTTTGGTTCATGATACAAAACGTTTTTCTCAGTGTAAAAATAATATGTAAGAGAAAGACATTTTACATTTTATCTTATAAAAAATAATTTTATTTTTAAATTATGCATAATATTTAAATATATCTTTTTTTAAACATATTAGAATTTTAATATAAATTCTCTCGTATATTTTATTTTATTCTTTGTTTGCACTTTACAATCAATAACACGAAAATAAAAAATTAGCAGTAATGTTTCAATTAAATTTAGTTCAACAAACATACTTCTACAGCTTTTACGCGATAAAAAATAATTTATGCAACCAATATGATATAATTAATGTGAAACCAGCACATACAATTACATATTGAAATATTTTTCAGTATTGCACGGTTTAATAATATTTCCGGTGTACTTGCATTCCTTAGCTTAGTTAGATATATTAATTCGAATGTCCTTGTGTTTTACCTCATCTAGTTTTATGTCCTAGAAATGATGCATGTGCACATTCGAGTGGAACAAATCATTTCCTCTTATTTAATCGTACCATTAAAAGGATAAAAAAGACGATTACCATTCTCTTTTCCTGATAAACAATGTTTTATAGTTTACTTATACGCATGTTTGTATATTAAAGTCATATTAACGTTTGTATATTTTATGTAAATTTTTCTTTGTAAAAATAAAAATTAGGGTCATTGATAGAGTCATTCTAGAGGCATAAAAAACAATTATTCGGATTATTATAAATTCCACGTCTAGTGGATTTTATTGACGAGAATATATTAACGACAATAATTATACATCTTAACTTTATTTGGCTCGAGATTTCAATATGTCACATGGATTTGTCAGCCAAAAATTTAATGAGATACGAAGTCGCGTGTAGCGGGATAAGAGGACAAAAGCGAAATTTGCGACACCTTCAGTATCGGAAAGGCCGCAGGCCTGTGGTCCATTACCGGTCGACGCAGCCTCCTCCCGGTTCCAGAGAGAATCGGAGTCACGTTCAGTCAGTGGTCGACTCCCGTCCGTGGAGGTGGTGCGCGTTATCGCTCCTTCGGCTCCTTTCTCGACAGTGCGCCGAAAGGAGTTTTTCGACTTCTGCATACATCATAAAGTTCATCGGGCATGACGAACATCAGGAGCACGTGGTTAGTCGAAAAATTCTTTTTGCCTCTCTTGATTTCTATTGCATCAAAACGACTATGTCTCGTTTTTTTATATTCACAATTTGTGAATGCGTTTTTCAATCATCGTGTGAACATTGAATGCTCGATTTTATTTTCTTTTTCTTAGACTCAAGTCTTAATCTCCCCCCCCCTCTCTCTCTTTCTGTCTTTCTCTCTTAGGTTGGGAATCGATTTTCGTTTAGCCCGTTTTTATGAAGCGCACGGAAGTACCCAATTACGAAACCATTTAAAGAGAGTTTTAATTAAAGGCTGAGGTGGTTTTTGTGGGTGATTTGCTTGCTTTCTATCGTACCGCTTCTGCTTAAAGATATAACGCATAATTAATAATTACAATTATTATTGTATACAGACTGTTTATTTGCATTGAAGAAGCATTTATCAACATAAAGTTCATTCCTTTTAGCTTTTACTCTATCTTTTACTCACTTCTCGTAGCAAATCAAGATGTGAGAATATAATTAGAATATTGTCAAAATAATGATATTGATATCGTAATTGCTATTATATACTTGAATAAATATATTCAGTTACTTAATAAAAACGAGTTTTTATTAAGTTATCGTTTTCACTATAATAATGACGAATAATTTTAAAATTATGATAATTTACACAAACACACACACACACACACACACACACACACACACACACACATATATATATATATATATATACGTATATGCGTTTGCATAGAAAACTCATAAAATTCTCGTCTCAATTTGAATTATGTTATAGTTCTCCAAATGGTTTGAGCGTTAGGTATGTGAAAATTCCGTTTCAGAAACGTTTTTTCTCTACTCGCCTAACAGACGTTTACGTTTCTTCCGACATGCACAATTCGTACATGTTAAAAAACAGGAGATGGTCTCGTGAGTTCTTTGAGACACGAAGGGCGGATTGGTCGACATGTGTGTCTTCCGACTGACTCATTTGTCAAAGTGATCTGAGCGCTTCTAATTAATTTATTACGTACAACTTTGATTTATTTTTCAGTAAACAAAGCTTTGTTATTTTTAAAAGTAATTTTATATAATTGCACAATACTGTAGTTACAAATATAGCTATTATCAACTTTTTACGTTGCGGTCATGCTATTGTATAAATCGTTTATCACGTTTACACAATATATATACATATTTTGCTTTTATTTTTAGTTTTTGATACATATAATGTAAATCCGGGAGTTTTTATCACTATTGTTTTTTTTTCTCTATCTGCTCTGTGCTAAGCTATCAGACAATGTCTTCCTAGTGTATTATAGTGATTGAACATCACGGACACTTCCAATTAAATAATGTTACAACATGAATGATTACATATTTACGCAAGTCACGAAAATGTAATGTCTTTGCCTTCGATTTACGGTTATAACAGTACTTCACTTGCGGTAGTTATAAAGGGTTATTGTAACGAGCTTTCAGGTGCCATCCTCCTGGCGAGCTTGGCAGGACAATGGTTTATGCTAATTCCTACTGATTCTACGTAGACGTCTTTCCGAGTCTGTACATAGAATACGCGTGTAACATGTCAGAATTTAAAATTTAACCAGCGTCACACTTGCAAACGATGCGAGATTTAGCACTGCACTTGAGAATTGTTTCGTCCAATAAAATCACAATTTGTATTTTATGAAAATATAAGAATTCAAAGAGGAAAATGTAAGTTTCGCGCCTTGCTTATTTATCTCTTTATTTATTTAGATATTTACATAATGGCAAATATTTTTTGTTTAATCTATTTTTTTTAATTTGTTAATTTCTTCATCAGTTATTTATCCGACTCTGCTTTTGATGTGCTTAACAGATTTTAAATGTCCTCTTATATATATGTTAACTACGCTAACTGCTATTGCATTCTCGAAAGTGCATCCCTTTAAAAAGTATTTTTATGCTGACATAGCAACAGTTAGAAAAGTTATCATTCGCGCGATTACAACACACGTGACAGAAATAAAGTAATTTACTAATGTTTTAATATCTTTTTTGAATTTCAAATCCGAGAAACTTACTTTATGGTACAAAAAATTGTAGGCTTATTCCGAATAAACAATTTCATGTCGGCCGAATAAATACGTGTACCACTGGTCTCGCACTGTGTATTCGCTCATAGAAATTTCCAACGCGAAAAGCACTCTGTCAGGTATACCCGGCCACATATGTTGCAGACAATCCTGCATTTCGTGGCTTATTTTAGTTTCTCTGGGAGAAGGGAGAGGGAGAGAAAGCTGTTATTTCTGTTCCATAAGTTAATACTCTAGGGCAGCCCTCGTGTTTGGTTAAATACCAAGCACTGTTCCGCTGTTTCAAAACACTCGAAAGTATTACGGTTTTGTTTATTGTTAGTCGCTTCTGTTTGTATAAATGAGATTATCGCACGAAAGGGAAGGGTGGAAAGGGGCGCAATGGAGAGAATTTTAATCACAATGCACGCATTCCTCGATCATGGAAGATACATCACGACGTACATTCCCGCATTATTCTAACAAAATTTGAATTAATTGCAACCTTGCGAGCTGTTTGATCGATCAAAATAGGAGTTTGCAAACTTTGCGCATACTTGCTAAAAGGATAATTAATGAAACATCTATATTTTCAATTAACATAAAACTTTACGCTCAATGAAATAATTTTGCGCTAGCATTCGTAAATAATACGAATATTGCCTGGTAAATTTTTCTTCTGGTAATATTTCTCTGATACATATTTATTTATGTAAAAAATAGTTTATATTGTTTATTTTATTCCTGTTATTATATGATTTGTTATGTAGTATTTAATATAAATTGATTTTATTAAATTTTTATGTATATGCCTTTATGAGAATTACACGCTCTTGCCTGATTCTCAATTCACAGATAAACTTTCGATCCAATCAATTTATATATAGTTTTCATACATGTACATATTGTTTGGAATTGATGAAAAATCAAAGATTTCTATAACAATAATTATTAAATAGTAATCAACTAAACAATGATTTTTATTATATAAATGTTTATATGCAGATTAACATTATTATTAGTTTAAATTAAATATTACAAATTTATGTAATAATTATTGTGCGATTTTTTATTTCTAATCATATTTATTCGTTTTACTTTTGATGAGAAGTAAAAGAAATGTTAATTTATTCTTAGAAGTTTTGACCGGATGATTACTTGAAGTAATTGGATTGTTCCTCATCCGTAACGAACTTGATTCAACCATAGTGGAGTGTCATTTAATACGTTTAAGACTATGTATACTTTCAATCTAAATAATTATAATCAAATTTATTTTTAAAAATCGGGATATAACAATAAATTATTAAACTTAAATTATAGAGTAATTTTGAAAAAATACATATCTTTCATATTTCTCGTTTACACTTACTATTTTATTTTCAGAATCTTTTTGCAAAGTAGAATGTTATTTAACAAGCATGATGTGAATCATTAATACAATTTTCCTATTACAAAGGCTTAAAACATTTTCTCAGTTTAAGTAATATTTTTTAATAGCTATGCTAAAACTTCTTTTCATTATTTCGCGTTAACATTGTGCAACATAGCTTAAATTATTTCAACGGTGAGCATTTACCATGCAACTGCATTCGCAATTTCTGATATCTGCTGGCGCTGACTCGCATAAAATGAAAAATTTGCCGACGCATCTTTGTAAGCGAGAACTCATCTTTTCTCCGTAAAAGGATACTTTTTTTTTGCTTTTAATCCCTTCCTTCTTTAATATGTTTTCACCCAGTTGTGGCTCGGACGCGATAATGTACGCACGTCATTTTATCAAAGCCTTCGTAAATTATTCTTTTAAAAGTAATATACTGTCATGATCAATCCGAGAAGGCTATAGCCTATATATTTAGTGATCGAATGTCTCATCCCGCTATTTCACGAAGATATTATTACAAATGTCGTCTTTTCCGTGGACGACATCGAGCACAGTTACGTGAGCGCAATTCAACTATGTGAGTATCAACATTCTGGAGGATAAGGATACGATTCCTTGTAGCATTGTTTGCTCATGGTAATTACGAGATTCATGGACTCAAGTGCTTCGGCAAAAGGAGCAGAAGAGGTTGAAACCAAGAGCCGAGTAAATGAGGAACGAGAGAGAAAGGCCAAGGAAAGCGCGCGCTTACACACGGTTTCTTTTCCTCTCTGTTCATCCTCACGTAAGAAGAGGCTCCGGAGCGGAGAAAAAAAGTACCGGTTATATCGTATCCTCGTTCATCTCCATCGTAAGAGAGCGACTGTAGTCGATAAAATATCTTGATAGGGATGGGAGGGAGGGCAACCCTTTTGCGCTCGTGCGCATCACGCACGTACGAAAAGAAAACAAGAAAAGGTACGGCGCGAGAGGAAGCCGCGTATATAATTCTTGTGTGACTGACAGGTACACGGCGTAAATAAATAAAAAAAAAACAAAATTCTTAACAGAGATGAAAATATCAGGTCTTTTTTGTACGTTGGGAAAGCTGTCACTTCGTCCGATCGCGATTTCGCGGCGAAGTGTTTAACGACAAATTGACATGTATGTACGAGTCTTCTCTGGAAGTAATCTGTCAACGAGTTCGTGTGGCCGATGACAGTTTACCTTCAGCGACCTACCTCGTTCTTATGCTCACAACCCAGTCATTGGCACAAGATATATTTGTCCTCGGGGAAAATAAGACACGTGCGTTTGGCGAGCCTTTTCATTGGCGGACATAATAACTTGCAATCAACGAGGATCATTCATCAGACTAAGTACGATCGTATCGTGACGCGCAAAATCGAGCAGGACGAAGCTAGCGGAACCTTTGCGGTCCCTCGCGGAAGAAATTGCGCACGAGAGGCACGACGTAACATACGATCGGGGAGGTAAAAAATGCGGTATTCTTGTACGTATCTCTTCATCGGTGGTTCGTTTGTCGAGAAGGTGTTTAACTACAACTATTGAACGGATTAAATGGCGCGATTGGACCACAGAGAATCGAAGCAGCAAGTTCTGCACTGTTGGTTTGCCAGAAAAATCGGTCGGCAAAAATTTTGTTGTCGGTCATCACCGGCGAACAAGCAAGTTCACAAGTTGTCCCTAACTGTGAACATACTGGTGAGCCATATGATCTTTACGATTATAGGCCCTAGCAGAGCCGAAAAGAATCCGACGAAGTAACAACTCTCATATTACACTCGTTCTTGCCGAGCACGACTTCTTATACCGATATAATCTCGAATGTCGTAACACTTGTTACGTAAGTACTTTTATTTTTGACCCGAGATTAAATCTTGATAATTTGCATTCTTAACATTCCGTTGTTATTAAATCTGTCGTTCGTGAGAATTTTATCATTTACATCTAAACTTAGCCAGCCTGACTTGAAATTGGAAAATTTAATACAAGATATGTTTTTTTTTTCTAATTCAAAGAATTGATTGTGTGTAAAAGTATAGCGGAAGTTAATTTAACAGATTTAATTTTTTTATTATAAATATTTTCAATTGAAGGAAACGAGAAACGCTAAAATAAAATAAAATTACATCCAAGGATTTATTCTCACAAGTGAAGCGATGTGAGACATATAATAGATTTCTAATTAATAAACACGACAATAGCAAAATTAGTTCAGTATAATCGGATACCTATTTCTATCTTGTTACATTTACTTTCACGTGTTGATTTGACGCTGCATATTGAGCAAGTAGAACAAGGAATTATTTATCTTTCTCATTGCTTAGTCTTCGTCTTCCTCGGGTCATCCCGCATTCCACGACCACAATTTCAAGCTCGTCGTTTTGTTTCACATTCGCGTATCGCAGCATCACCGTCGAGTTTCTCCGGGTCGCATCCCCTGTCAGAATAAGCACCAGGACAACCTGTTGCGCTCAGATGCCGCTCTTCGTCGTTGCTCACGTCCGTGACCGTGTCAGTAAGCTTCTTTCGCACTCCCTCCCTCCCTCTCTCCCTTTCTTTCTCTCTCTCTCTCTCCCTCTCCCTCTCTGGCTATCTCTCACTCTCACTCTTTCTCTCACTCTCTCTTGTCTTCCTCTCCGTCCCACTTTTCTCAAGTCACCGTCTCTTTCCGATGCTTTCGTTCTTTCTTTGTCATCTTCTTTCGTCTTTTTCCCGCTTGCCAAGAGCGACAGAATGCCCTTCGTCTGCGACGTGTCTACGGTGTATGTTCTCCTGGTGGTACGAAGGCCTGAAACGTCGCACTCTGTTGCTCCGTTCTGACGCGGCATCTTCGTTGCGCCAACGTCGGACGCCATCGTGTTCTCGCCTCCTCGTAATAACGCTCACCGAGGCTCCTCTTCCTGTCTATCGAGCGCGCCGGCTCTCTTGCGCTTTTCCACGCTCGTTCTTCCCTCCTCGCTCATCCGCCCGTTCTTTCCGTCTCGCTCGTCCGTCTCCCTACCATTTCAATGCCGCCGTCGCTTTCTCGATGCCGCCTCCTCTACCGTCTACTGATACCTTGATCCACGTGAGCGAAAGCGTTCTCCTGTTCTAGAAGAGAATGGTCTCTCTCACGGGATGAGCAACTAAAAATATGAGAAAAGCCGCCACGGCCAGTATCTGCCTGACTTTTAAACGAGGCATTAGATCAGGTAGCGCTATCGCCAAGCATCAACGAACACCCATTACGTTTTATATATTGCTAATTCTTTCTACATAAATATTTATTATATGTTTTCTTATTTTTACTCTTAAATGTTTCTTATTATATAAACAAAATTTAATTTCTATTATAAAGTTAAGTTTGCTTATTTTAAGAATTTTATATGATTTAAGCTATGAGTCGTCTGGAATTTAAACGCATTTTCCGCAAATTTCAATGTTTTGTTGCACGACATTAGAAGAGATAATTTTTTAAATATCGCTGTGAAACTCGTCACAATATAATCGATATTGAAAAATTGTGGTCATTGAATTACATGATTATTCCGGAATATGAGTTCCGGAAACATCTCTTCGCGATCGTTTCCTGTTTTTCCCGACTTGATGTCCAGATACAATGCATGCGGGGGTGTTGGGATGTAACTAATAACGGAACTACGATACCGCGAAACCGATTTTGCGGTTTGGCTGTTCTCCACTCATTCTGCGGTCCGAAAACCGCAAGATGTCCAGACGACTAAGATTTCCGATGAGAAGTGGAATCACCAGCTGGTTAGTTTTATTTACAAAATTTCCCTTTGTTCGATATTCTAATTATTTATCAAAGCATTATGGCAAAGTTTACGTAAAACGTGTATTACTAATCACCGAGATCTAGCGAGATAATTTTTAATGATACGAGAAAAAAACGTATTAGCCAACTATTGTCGGCGGAAATGAATTATTTACATACGGATGTCATGCGTCATAAATCAAAGCAAAAAGAACGTTATGAGCATATACATAGTGCATATTACTTACATAATATATATTCATTTTAAAATATTTTATCTTCAAAATATTACACAATCACGCAATTATCACACTGTAATAAAATATAATTTTACTCAACGAGAGAAAAGAACAAAATTTATCATATAATAAAAATAAGAAATACATTCAAATATATCGTAAAAGCCATCCATGTAATTATCATATATTTTTGATAATTCTCACTATCGTACAGTTTACATGGAACATATTAAATAAAACGGCGGTTTACTCGATAGATGAATTTAATATGGTTTAAACATCTCGGCTCGTTACGAGACGGTCTTTTCACAGATGATAGGGCGGCGTCCCTTGAATCAGTACTTAGAGAATATAGAATGTAGGACAGTAGGACCTGTTTGCCGAGGAATTTTAAAGATCCCATTATAATAATCCCTCACGTGCCCATTCTTGCGAGTCGAAACGTGATCGACGATATAGTACCATATATCGGATGTTCGCGCTTCGATAGATCAATGAATCATCTTAAAGCAAGTTTTTTGAGTTCATCGCGCTTCGTGGCGTGTGTAGTGTGATCCGGTTTCTCACACCCTCACATCGTTTTGTGTCTATTTTGTACAAAGCCGAAGATATATGTCCGGCATTCTTCGAATATCTCAATGCAGCACACAACCCCTTGACTCTCCTTATAAACCACGGACATCCGATAAAAATCCTATAGCATTAGTATAAGTATATTTGATGTGGTTTCGCGTCATAGTGCTGTACGAGGACACTGAGTGCATCATCGTACTTCCTCTGTATCAACTTATATAAATTGATTCTTCGCGGTAATGAGATTTCTCACTGCAGCATGCGACGTTAAGCACAATAGAGAATGAAGATTTTTAATCACACGCGCGTCAAGAATGTCACGTATGTCGGACTCGTAGATTATTCTCTTGCATATTTTTTTATTCTTTTCGCTTTGCAGTATCAATCTTCATTCACCTTTATTACAATACAAATATCTTACAGAAACCATTGAATAGGTTGTTTCATTCAAATGCTCTTGTCTAAAGCACGCTTTTCACAAGAGAGACCAAGGAGAACTTTTATTCATCATTTTATCGCACCTTATGCTTTAAAATAATTTCTTTACAACAATTGAACAATAATCGCAAAAAGTGAAAAATGAACAAATCGTAGAGAGAAATTCATATGTAAATAACCGAAAGTTGAGAACCTATAGAAGTTGATACCTCCTTCATGACTGAGCATTATGTGTTCTTTGAACCCTTGGCTCACGTGTACCTACGTTGCGTTGATGTGCTGTAGGTCGGTCCGAGGATTACGACATTCTGTGGAAGATCGATATATCTTCGAGGATAAAATTGACTTGAAGTAGCGTGGGAGTACCGGTCGAGCTTAAACAATGTAACGACCAAGTCTTCTTTCTCTCTTCTAGATGCGATACTTCAATATCACGTGCACGACCTTTTACACATTTTACGAGACAACCTGGATTGAATTTCCAGGACGTCAGATTTAAGAAACAAATAGAAGGACTTTTATGAATGTCGATCTTACTGCTTTCGCCATGAAGAGATTCCAAAGATACTTTCGTTCGATAAAATATTGAGGCATGCGCTTAATTATAAACTAAATAGAAACCTTTGCAATCATATTCCATCGTTGTAGAAAATTTTAATATATATCGCATATATAATTTATTTAATGCGTCACAATAATAAGATGAAGGAAACTAACTACGCAAGATAGAATTTTGCGAGTTTTACAGTTATCTTGATATAACAGAACTCTGAAGTAAGAGAGGCAAAGTCACTAACGTGATTGTTTCTTGAAACAAGAGCGTTGTAATTTCTAGAGAATTTATTGTCCGAAAATTAAGTTATCGAATCAGCCTGCCGGCCTTTTCGATCAACGTCAGAAGATACCAAGATGGATGTTGCAAGATTGCAGGGTCGTTCCTGCTCGACGACGATGCCCTTGCCAGAGGATCTGGATAATAGGGTTTGCAATTTTTGCCAGTCTCCACCGCGGAAATCACGATGTAACGCGCATCTCGTGCACGGTAACGATCGTCGAATCGCGCACGATTGCAGGTAGATATCATCCGCCGTCGCACTCTAATCTGTAATAGAATCAGCTCACTCGCCGGCGAATCAAATATAGGGACCGTGAATGTCCTGCTGTCGTGCTGCTCGGTTATTCGCCGAATATTTGACGTCAATTTAAATTCCTGAATTTTATGACACCTCTGATGCGTATCCTACACTTTTCAAAACTGCGCGATATCGGACGCGATAATCGATTTTGTCGTGAAAACCGGAAGTTAAAGTTCCGAAATAAATATCAAGGAATGCGGAGCATACAACGAGAAAACATATCAATTACGATTTATAAAAAAATAATTTTAAAGCAAAAAATGCTTTTTCATGACCGAGCAAATCAATTTGCGACCAAATTGCCAACTCATCTCGAACTCGTTTAAAACTTTATTAAGCTGTGATTTTAGATCAGACAAGACGATTGAGAGAACTGTCCTACCATTTCATCGTTAATCACACTCACTCAATACCATTGGAAGCAGAACATACTTGTTATAAAAATTTTTCAAATATAAAACTATTATGCATATACATATATGTATAATATATACCTAATAATCTCCGGTTAAATAAAATTACAATAAGATAAATAAATAAAAAATATTGACATTTCTTGCTAAAAAAAATAAATTTAAAAATTAGCTGAAAAGTCTGTAGCTAAATAAAACTATTATGTGACATTTTGTATAAATCATAAATTATAATGATTTTGATTTTCTAATGAAGGAGACGCATAAACGCAATAGCTGTAAATCGAAATGATAGGTCATACGTTTATGATGCTTGTGACACTTGTGTGGTCGCGGTAGACGTGAAGAAACCTTTATCTTATAACTAACGGGTGTCGGGTTCTTGTATGCACGGTGCATTAGCAACGACAGCGAAGACGCTTCCGCCTGTTACCTGTTTACTACATACAGTAGCTATACTGTTCTTCTAGACACCATTCTCGCATTGCACCTGCGCCGCAATTTCTACCTACCTACAGTGATATCGCGAACCTAATCGTGCGCATCCTTCATCCACGAAAATGTCTATAATACTTTCCTTATGCTGCACGCAGCTGACTAATATTAATAACAAGCAATTTCGATAGAGCATTATTGGAATTCTTCATAATATCATTAAGCTAAATTTACGTATGAAATGTATCAGTGTTAACGGACACCTGAATTATCGATTTTTTCACATTGTGAACGTTTAAGCTATATGAGCCAAATTATCACAATGTAACGAATAAGATATGAAAATTACTTGCTAATGTTTTGCTATTTTTTGTTTCTAAAATTAATTTTTTTTAATTTTTAAAAAGTTACTTAATGTAGAGCTATCGAGCCTCTCATAATTTTTTACTCGTAATTATATAGGTATAAGGTACGTATATAAAGCGCGTCCACCACCACTAGTATTATAAAAAATTGTAAATCGATTATAACAAAATTTTCAATGTATGGAAGATTATTTAAAGCGTGATTCTTTTCTTAAATGCTTTCTTTATAATCTGAAAGAAATCTTGTCTACCAATCAGGTTTTTCATCAGTTCATTCTTCTTTGATCAAAGGAATAAAAGATGGAAAGAAAAATAATTCTCAGAAGAATTGAAATGTTTTGTAATACAAGAAAGCCGTATTAATTAGTAGTTTTCCGACGCAATGAGATAATTCGTTGATGCATTTTATTTTAAATAGACATACACGAACAATGCCGGCGCATAATATTAAAGATATTCGCAATTTAATGTCGAAAATTCAAGGAAATTGCGAAACCGTAGTAGACAGATTTTCGATCTCAGTTTCTGAAAAGGCAACAAGGCAAAAGAAGACATAGCCATTGAATATTGTGCAAACAGATTCGCTGCTAATGACTATTGATTTAGGTTGTGAGTGATTTAGGCACACTATGTGTATTCAACATTTCGCATCTCATTGCGTACTCTGATCATGTTTTTGCGACCGTCTTGAATATCGTGGAGAAACGGAGAGAAAAGTAGTTACTCCGTACCCTAGTAATATATTGGTTGGTTTTTTTACACGTTTCCTAAACGTTTCCTAATGCTTTTAGAAGAATTAATGTTCAGAAAATATATATAAAACATCGTGTGCAACTTGAATAACTATTTTTGCTATATAATTAAACGAAATCGTTCTTAAAATATAGAATATTTTAATCATGTCTACAAGAAACTAACAAATATTGAAAAAATTAAAACATTTTATTAATTTTAATATATTTTCAATTATGTTTGTAATTTGTACTATTTTCATAAAATATTATGAAACCGTTTTTATTATGTACTCAATCATAACGTATAAACTATAACCTTATATTAATATACCACAGTTATTAATTTAAATATTTCAAGTGTGATATAATCTTCAAATACCAAATAAAAAGTATATATGTATATGCCAACATATGTTCAAGATCTAAGAACCACAGCTTGCGCATTCTGAGAATTTCTCTGTTTTACAAATATGTATAAAAACGGAGACGAATATACTCTTGGTCAAATACTTTATTATCATAGATATTCTTGTCTTAGGCATCTGGCGGCCTTTACTCGACCGCGTATTTAAAGAAAACGATTGTTCGCTAATGATTCACCAGATGCGCGCGCTAGACTCATAAAATTTGGACGCGTCTACATTCTAAATGGTAATGGCACATGTGATTAATCTAATTGACGCAGTGTTTCATATATCGCGCAACATCAGGTATCGTTGACATACTCTCGCGTTCACAGGTGTTGTTGACGCGCGCATGCATGACTCTTCGTCAGGTGTCGCGTGTTACTATCTTTGCTAATTAGTATTTATTCGCTAATTAGTTGTTATTTGCCATATCATGTAGAATATTCGTTCAATGTTTAATATGACAATTGATTTCCATGAAACGTAATAAATTCGATCGTTGGATAAATTACAGTTTGTTAGAATTCTTCAGAGACTTTTTAAATACAAGTTAACAGATTTGTTTTTCGGGGCACATCCGCTTACAACGCAGAAATGATTAGTTTGCCATTGCGTTGTATTATTATATTTAGGTGCATTAACGCGAGCAGTTTCATTTGTTAATTTGGGCCGTTAATTAGACCGTGCACGATAACGCGCATCTGAATAAATGCATCTGCGGCGGTCAGTTTCGTTCGCTCAGCAGGGTGGCGTAAGTTGCACACAAATCGCTCGTTAGTAAGCGAACTTTAAATTACGACCGTTCTTTTTGTCATGTTTGCATCGAGTTTTGAAGAACACAACCGTACTTTCTTTGCACCTCATCACAGCGAAGCAAAACTTAAAAGATATTTCTTTCAAATAACAGTAGATTTTTTTAACAGTAGATTTGTTTAATGATAGAATAACTTCTTGCGATTTGTATAGTTAATAAAGATTTTTATTTTCAATCAAGTTAAAAAAGTAAATTCTACCTTAGAAGTATAGAGAACTTTTTGATATCTTAATTTTTTTTTGTAATAATAGCGACTGTTAATAAAAAATTTTTGCAGAAATTTATAGTGAACATACATGATATTTTTAATAACTTTTATTTAATAAATTTAATTTAATATATCTTTTCATAAATTGAAATTTTTTATATAGACATTTATAAAAAATATAAATCTTTTTCACTAGTTTTCTCTTTTTAGTGACGCAGCTGATTAGAAATTTACATTGAGTCATATATTTAAAAAGTTCCACTTTCATCGTTCTCAGTATACAGATAAAGAATTATGAATATCTGTACAGTTCTGTCTTCTCAATGAGTTAATTCACGAAATCTCGCGTCGTTATCTAAGTTCTTATCAGTAAAGTCTTTGCGGGTTACTCCTTATCGACCCTTCTTCTCGTAGCTAATCAAATTTACCGGACGAAAATTTTACAGCAAAGAATATAGAAAAAAAGTTGTCAAATTATGTATGATTTTGTAATATTAATACGTAATATAAATATGTAAAACATAAATATTTGTTAAAAATTATTTACTCAAAAATTAATTCAAACTTAGAATCAAGGTTGACATAATTTTAATGCTGAATTAGTGAGAGAGATATAAATCATTATACAAAAATAATACTGATTTGAAATTCCTGATATATTGACTGAACTTGCGTGACGTTAAGAGATTATCGCAGTCACGCTTTGAAACATGTTCGTGTTCTGTTTGTGACTAATCAATTTCAATAATAATGACTTGCAATTAGATGTGTGTATTAGTATAAGCTTTATTCACGTTATATTGGAAAAAGTATAAGTAATTCCACGAGTATTTATTTACCTATATCTGCACCGTTTTCATCAAATGCGATAGTACGTGTCGTTTTACGCCACGTGAAAAGGCTCTATATCCGCACACATTTTCCACGGATTTAAATAGCACTCGCCAGAGATGACGCATGACCAGTTTTTTTCAATATGTCAAAAACGTGTTTAATAAGAGATCGGTTGGCAAAGCGATGAAAGCATCTGACGGATGTCAGATTCATCACAATCAACCACAAATCACCATTCATACTCGTTTGCAAAATATTAGAGAATAAAATTGAAAAGTAAATTAATGAGACTAGCTATTATAAATTTTCAAATATCCATAATGCACTTGACATATACACTTATACATACATATTTAGTATAATGAAAATGACGCTATATTTTTAGAGCGATTTTTGCTTTTATAATTTGTAATAAATCATATAAAAAAATATTAATAATGACATAATTATTTATTAACTTTTAATTAGACGAACAAAATTACAACTAACAAATTTAAGAAATTATTAATTTAATTTTTTTAATTTTTATAAATAAATACAAATATACATATATTTACAAGAATAAAAT
>VBVR01002006.1:0-25653 GCA_011638315.1 Tetramorium parvispinum
ATATATATATATATATATCACGAACAATTTGTGATATTGCACAAATTTTGTATTACGCGGTATATTGCGCGTAAGATTATAATATAAAGTGACACATTGCATATAAATTACGTATTATATTATATATAATCTTCTCAGACTTCGAGAGACGGATCATGTCTCGATAGATTAATATCTATTTTTAAACATTTTATGTACAGACATATATCTCAAGATTAAGAGTCATTTATATGTAGTGCAGTTAAAATCAATTAGAATAATATCTTGTAAAGTGTATTGGACATTATACATTAATATCAATAAAACAGCTAAATGATATGTTCTTAAATCGATAAATTGAACATTATCAGCCAATACATTAACTGCCAAGGACACCAAGCTTATTCGACCACTTTTTCGGAGGATTGTGAGAAAGTATCGTTTATGAAACTACTTATCACTCGTGAAAAAAAAGGTGAATTACTAACATTTATCGCGAAAATATCAAGACAAATAGTTACTCTTGTAATCAACCGCTTGTTTTACAACAAATTGCAATAGCGTTAAGAGCCAGAGATAAAAGTTTCGAGTATATATACTGTAAAGAAAATAAATAAAGTAATAAAAATCTAGTTCTCTCATATGTTTCAACGTTTCCTTCCGGATAACCTTGGACTGCTTTAAGGCCACTTAGAAAGATACTGTTGAATCCGTCTTTTTTACAGTATCACAACAACAAAATTAGAGCTTCGCTTAAAAGATATAAGATGACTTTCATATATTCTCAAAAAATTAAAAAAAGAAGTTTTCTTTTGCATTATCATATTTTATATAAGAATTTATAAAAGAAGTTTTTTCTTGTTCTTTCTTTTGCATCTCCCACTGTTTAGCAATTTCAAGAAAGTTGTTTAGATAGTTTGGCACTTGTCTAGAAACATTTTGTGTGCGCGAATACATACATACTTTAATACATTTTATAATGTATGTATGCGGCATCATCAACGTTCAACGCATGTTGAAACAATTTTCCCAAAGATATTTACTTGAAAAGAGAAATATTTGATATACGCATACAGCTATGTAAAATCGTAAACTCATCCAATATGCTATACTATTGGTAGAAATTTGTAGACGTTAAATGAATTCTTGCTGTCGCCACGTGAAATATATTCGCGCGCGCGTGTGTGTGTGTGTGTGTGTGTGTGTGTGTGTGTTTGTGCATAAAATATGTGCATCTAGCAAATCAATTACACGTGATCCGCATTTGGAGTCATTTGGCAATATTGCGTAACTGCATTTTGATCGCATTGCATCTTATGCTGTTTCTATTAAAATTGAAGCATATTTAATATGTTTGGAAATGAGGAGATAAATTATCCGTTATTTGCATTGCGTATTTCAAGATCTACAATATCGAAGTGCATTCAGAATATTTATTGAAAAAATAGAACTGACTACAATGTTCGCGGAATCAATCATAGATCGTATGATATTTCAACTCTCTGCTTATAAATGATTAATTGCATTCTATTTCTTATTGCATTCTTTTTCCTTCATTTACACCTATATTTCTCTCGTTCGTAATCTTGTCATTTATTATTGCAATTATTGCATTATCATTATCATTATTATTATCATTATTACAGCTGTAATTTCGTTAAAAAATTTTTCTTGATATATATTAATATTTTGCTAATTAAATGGCATACCTTTTGCTATCTTTTACGAAAAAATTAATATAGCATTAAGATTGAAATTATGTTGCATATTATGCGAAGAATTACATATGCGTATAAACATCACGCGAGCACGATAATGCGAACATCATAAATTGATAATAATGACTACAATCGTGACCGGTTTGTTTTTTGTTTCCTAATCTATATATGCCCACATTAACATAAAGTCACGGATTTTTATCTTCGCGTCACACCCACAATTCAGTCTCTATAAGAACGTTATGGGCACGATTTTTCTTCTATACTGGAAATTGAATAACATGTTTCGTTATTGAAAGCAAAATATGTATTTTTCTTAAGTTTTATACACGCATCGAGAGTTAATATAATTACATAGGAATGATATTTAAATGACTAAAACTAATTTCGAAATCCACATCAATTGACAGCAATATTGTGATCATGTTTCATATTAATTACTATTTTCATATGATAAATTATTAATGAATAATCAAACTAGATACTTCATATTAAAATTTCAACGAAGGAAAATTAGTATCACACATGCTCATTCAAGCAAACAATACATTTATTAATTATCCAATGTAAACTATTGTTTTCGTTTTTACGGATATATTTTATTATAAAATATCCCCAAAAATACTATGAAAAATACTACTCACACTGGAGAATTACTCGATAATAAAATTAATATAACATCAATAGATTTAAATAAATATTTCATTATAACTTTATAAATTTTATGTTATCTTATTTGCATGTACACTAGATCTCATTAATTTTATTCTATAAATTTAAATCACAATTTCTGTTCGCGTAAGAATTACTTTTTTACGCGAACAGGAATGATTGCTTCATGATAAAATAAAAATATTTTTCAAGGATTGCTATAACAACTTTTATAACAGCTAATTATTGTTACAAGTTAATAATCAAAGATATTTATATATAATTGCTAAAAAAATTATCATTACTTAATTTTTTTAATTATAAATAAAGATTGTGTAAAATAAATATAATTACTAATGTTGCATTTTTATGCGTTAACGACATAATTAAGGTAGAAACATATATGAGCGAAGGTTAAGCATTAAATAAATTGCAGTGACTCATATAAATGCTTGTAAATGCAGTTGTAGCAAGGTATGGTTTATTGAAGGCCACGCGAAAGTCGTTCTACTCGCACAATTTTAATAGATATGTAACAACATTTGATCTCGTTTACTTGATCTTGCGTTAAATAGCATTGACCTCACATATGAAAAGCTATGTGAGATATGTTTTCCTTCATAATATAAAAATTATAATAAATTTTAAATACATTTTTTCACTATACATATATAAAATAATGAAATATATGATTGAGACATTACGTTAAATTATTATATAAAATGTAATATCATATTAACTTGTTTATGATTGGAAACTTTCAGATGATGCATTACAGCATAGAATTTCATCAGTTTGTAAGAAATCATCAACCATGACTGAAGAAACATAAGAGAAAAAAAAAGAATGATGGAAAAAGGAGGAAGAAAGAGAAAAACTTGTATATTTATAGTAAAACTAACGAGCGAGTATATTTAAAATACTTTGATATATCGGAAAATCCTTGCAGACTATCATGTTTTAAAGATAAAACTTGTTATATACATAGGAGTATAAGTTGTAGAATCAATGATATAATGAGCTTGAGATAATAGGCTTGCAAATATACACAGAATAATCATTTAATGGGGTTCTTTCTCGACTAGACTAGTTATTTATTACATATAATTGAGCGTGACTAAATCGAGCCCACCGTAATTGCACAATCATATATGCATTATTCGTAAACAATAAAAAAAGAATCTCGCAGACCGGTCCTACAATTTTAATGTCGTCGGCTAGCATAATGTTAATTATAACTAATAATATTGTCAATGATGCATTGAAATAGCTAGAATTCTTAATTCGCGATATTTAAGCATTTGCAGTCTTCCTTGTGTGAAACACGTGCGCGAGTGTGATATATTTTTTTGTGGCTGTTACGTGAAATAATTATTCCAGGATAGCCAATATTTTATATTTTTTGTTTCATAATATAAAATCCACTTTAGATGATCTATAATTTACGTCCGATTTCAATATAAAATTCTATTTACAATTTTATGTGTGATACATAAAATATTTGGTGAAACTCGGAATATATTACATATATAAAACACATAACATATATATTATATATACACATTAATATACAGTAGGTAAAATTATAAATTTATCATTCTATTCATCCAAAATTTTTTTTAATTTGACGCGAATTATAAGTCACTAGTGGATTTTAGAGGTATATCAATGTTGTGAAATATATACGCAACCACAATTCATATACATTTTCCCATATTACGTAAACGATATGTATTAAAGTTTTACCTGTTTCGTAAAAGTAAGATCGAGGAAATTTTTTTTTATCATATCCAGCGTCAGTTAGAATCTAATTACAAATGGATCTTCGATTACGCGAGTGACCATCATTTCCATCTAAAAACCTTCTCTTAAATTTTCCTAATTTCCGTGAATTGAATTACGAAAGGAAAATTTATTACATGCGGTCGAATTAAAGCGAAAGCGTGCGATGATTCCGCGGAATGCATCGCAAGAAGGCGATATTTTTGTATTCACCTCGTTTTGTTCTGATCGTGATCATGTGAGTCAATATAGGCACACCCGAACTTTTACGAATTCCTTGGGACAGGTTATATAGTTGTTGATTCCATGGAACCAAATAGAAAGTCAAACTTGAGCGATTAAGAAAAAGTAATTACATAATGTCTCTGGAGACAAAAAGATCCTCGAAAAAGTGATTCTAAGACAAATGATGTCCACTGATATTTCAAATGCGATTGCGGTAGCACTTCTGTAGTATACAATAAACGTCAAAATAAGCATGTTGCCCTCAAAAGTCGAATCAACTGGATATCCTTGGGACTTCCATAACATGGCGTATATTCGATCTAGTCGATTTGACGCGACGTCTGCACCTTATATGACATATCAAATCAATTGAAAATGCCGATATCGGCAGAAATATCAGTATTTGACTAAAGATTAAAAAAAATATAAAAAGTACCTTACGACATATTTTATGTGTAACGATATTTGTGAAGATGTCAGAAGATCGTAAATCATGTATAATTTTTTATAACAAACTACAAAGATCCATTTTGCTATTTATGCGTATATGGATAAATGGTCAGATTTGCGAGATTTGTACAAGCAGCATATTAAATGAGTAACGAATCGTTTTCCAGTTTGGAAAAAGAGAAACTCAAATTACAAGCAGACTAAATAAACGCAAAACTGTTTAAAATGAAGCGATTCTGGATAAAATAACATTATAGCTTTGTTGAATGTCAGCTACATTAAAGAACGTAAAATATCATTCAAATAATATTTTATAATTGTCCATTTTCCATGACAAAAACTTTCGCTGCTGATCGTCAACATTTTTCTCACATTTCTTTTCACAGCTAAGAATTAGATATTATTAATAATCTTTTACAAAATTCTTATCCCTTTGAGAAAGGCAGTTTTTTATTCTTCAATTTCTTTAAAAAGATTTTAAAAAGACCAATTTATTAAATTAAAAAATTAGTTCAGATTAAGATTGAGTAAGAAAAAAACACCATTAGAGTTAAAATCAAGTTTAATCGAAAGATAAAACTAATCTGTAATCTCAGCGCTGTGCACGTGTACAATTGAGTTAATTTAAAATCAGCTCATTTTCAAAGACGTCAAACTACTACTCTTCATATTCTATTAGATCTTTGAAAAAAAGTCATTAAAATAACGTTCTCGAAGATGATTGATAAGATTGACTTCATCAATCATGTCAATGAGCATTGCCAATTATAGCTGTGTAATTCACAAATGAGATATCGCGCGGCGAAATGTGAACGTTCGATTTAAAACTGGCAGAGGAGAATTCCCCAGCTGGAGAGCTCGTCAATTGCGGTTTTATGTGAATTTCCTGCTGTTTACTTACGTGTCCTTCGTGGAAGGTGACGATCAACGTCAGGAAAAAGGATCGGACGCCTGGCTGAGAGCAGGGGGGAACTTGCTAATAAAAATCGTTGGAATTACGAGCCTGTTTGACTGTTCCTTATCCCACCCCCACTCGCATATGCCAACAGAGAGGCGAGATATAAACATCTACATCCGCAGATTGTGTCGTGAAATCGTTGATTCCGATCGCGACGGTCGTTGAGATCGTATGAATTAAGCGTTGAAAGTACCCGTTCGAATTGAAAGTGCTTTTGGCAAGATATCGCGAGGATGTTTCTGATACTGTCGACGATTCTCACTATATATCTGAGCAGCCTCGCCGTGTCGGTCGATCCCGATGTGGAGCTGCAGCTGCTTCACGTGGTAAAAACTTTATTTCATTTTTTCAGAGGCATATAGGGAGTGTTCGTGAAATCAGTGAGGATTATTTTTCTCGGAAGATTGTGCGTAAACATCGATATGAAAGATTTGTATTTTTTTTTCTCAAAGATTTAACGCTTTCCTGATTTTTCACAAATACGCGATCAAGTAGCTACTTGATATTTTGTTTTCGAAAATGTGGAGAAAAAGTATTATTTCGACACTGTTTTACGCCATCGAGTGGCAAACACTTTGCGAATTATCGCAGGTGCGAGTTCGATGCTCAGAAAAGCTTTCGAGAGGAGTTAAGAAGTTACGAAAATGAACGATCCCTCGTGTGAGAGAGACAAGTAACGAAATATTTGCATTATCGCGATCGTCTGTGCGGTGACAGTGATGATAACGGATGACGATACAGTTTACATAAATCTATTCTGTTTCGAAGGTATTTCGCCATGGTGAGAAAGTGCCCGATCGAGACTTCCAAAATTATCCCAACGATCCGCATCGCAACCATTCTTATTATCCAATGGCAAGTGGTGACTTGACAAATGTGAGTACAAATCACGGCGATTAAAGTAAAATGTTACATCGCGTAATCAAATATTATTGCCAGTTTGCACAATTCAATCATGAAAATCATATATTATGTATTATCTTCAATATTTTCAAACTGATAACGTTTATTGAAACAGATTAGATCGCATTACTATACTTAGTTACTATTCCCATTTATCATACATTTATTATACATACTTTTTATTTCTCTCTCTCTCTCTCTCTCTCTTTCTCCCTTATTTTTCATCTTTTACTTTCGTCCCCGTTTTACGCAACGCAAGTATAAGCGTTTACCTCCATTTTCCAAAACCTCAGGAATCTTTTAACAGCTTCCATAAAATGAGAAATCAATTCCTTAACTTTGCTAAATATTTGTTATTTCTTACTAAAATTGAGAAATTAATTCGGTCTAAAAAAGTCCGTAATAATTGGCCAATATCCGGCTCTCTCCGAAAACCTGTCCACAATTCGATGCTCTTTCTTATGCAATTAGCAAGGCAAGATGCGGGAATACAAAATCGGGACGATGCTGCGCGAGAGATACGATCAATATTTCGGACCGGATTATTGGCCAGCCAAGATCTATGCCCGATCTACGGAGGTCCCGCGGACCCAGATGTCTCTCCAGTTAGTTCTGGCAGGATTATTCCCGCCCTCTGAGAAGCAAACCTGGAATCCGCTCTTGCCCTGGATTCCGACATATACGGTCTTCGTGCCGTACAAGATTGACACCCTCTTGTTTCCGCATTACTGCTATCGGTAAGTAACTTTGCAGGAAATTGGTCGCGAGGACCCGATAACAAGATTGAGAATTCTTACATCTTTTTTCTTCAGTCTTTTATCACCGATCTTCTTTTATACGTTTAACGTATCTTTATTTTCCATTTTTGTAGCTTGTATTTTTTTGTATTTTATTTTTATATTGCACAATAAAAAAGAGCGATAAGAAGAAAGATAAGAAAAAAAGAAAAAGATTATCTATTCTTATGTTTTCTTTTCTCGCGCGTGCGTACGTTTTATATAGAAAACTCTGATAATATCCTAATATATTTGATCATTCCTAATATTTATTTTTTAGATATATAGAAGAATATCAACGGTTCCTTCATGTAAACAAAGATGCGAAAGAGATGGTCAATAAATACAAGAACGTAATGGATTATTTAACGGATCATACTGGTAAATTAATTAACACTACGGATGCAGTTGTTCACTTATACAATCTACTGAAAGAAGAGGTAAATGAATATTCTGATGGCAAATCTAAAGTGTTTGATTTTTCATAGTTTAAGTTTTCATTGCATTGCATTGTGCACCACTTCCAGGCTGCACAAAATTTGACGCTACCAAAATGGACTCAGAATGTTTTCCCAAGTCCGATGACAGAGATAGCAAAGTTGGACTTCAAACTTCGATCATACACAAAAACTTTGAAGAGAATAAACGGAGGTTGGTACTTCTACAGTCTCTAAAATATCTCAGCAAGTTATAACAACGGATTTTATTTATCTTAAAGAGATAAAAATCAATTTAAAATCAATTATATAATCTTTGTAATACGATGAAAGTCATACGATTGTCTGAAGATCAAATAACCGTGCCAAAAGTTTGCTTGACAACATTGATATAAATATTATTAGTAAATAGAGCAATTTGGTATATTTATTCTCAAGGGAATATACAATACACAAGATGTATGAAATATATTTTTCCATTTGTTGATTCTAAAAGAATAGATGAGAATCAAGTGTGCAATCATTCCATACTCTATTGTATAAATTCAGTCTGTATTCGAGTTTATAAGATGTCAATGTAAAGCACGCGTTGCTGCACGAGAAAGTTATTTCCAACAGTTCCTTTAAAACTTAAAGGAAGAGCAATATTCATCTTAAGATCAGATCTCCATGAATTCCTAAGGTATTCTTGTAAAACTGCCACAGGTAATAAGTATTTGTAACTCGGAAACAATGTGTTTTTCCGGATTTACAATCGTACGATTTTCTTTAAGACAAATGAAATATGCCGTTTAGTTATCTATTTCAAGGATATCTTACATTCCTTTACTTCATTATTTATAATAAAATCAAAATAAAACCATTGAAAACTTTTCATTGTAATCGATGTTTATGTGCACAGGTGTGCTGATTCGCAAAATGGTGACCGATATTCAGGAACATCGAACGGGAAAGTTGATACGTGACAGAAAAGCTTTTCTCTTTGGTGTACATGAATTCAATATAGCTTCCCTCGGCTATGCTTTAGGGACGAATGAACCAACGATACCGGCCTACGGCGCTACGATCATTTTTGAAACTCTCCGGGATAAGAAGGGAATTTACTATATTCGGGTATGTTACACGGTATTCCATGTAAGAAATAAATCTAGAAATTGTAGTGAATAATAGATCTTTCATAAAGGACAATCGATGGGAAGTCTACTCTCCGCAAAATGCAATTTAAGAAAAGACTTCGTTTTATTTCATTCTCGTAACTTGTGTTAACTTGTATTACATTCTTGTAACTTGTATTATAGTTTCTCCATTTTTATCATTACTGTATTTCTATTAGTAGCGTTTGATATTGGAAATTCGTTACATTCATTCTTATAACTTGTATTATACTTTCTCCATTTTTTTTATAATTACTGCATTTCTATTAATGGCGCTTGATATTGGAAATCCATCTTTCGCCTTTCCTCGTAGGTCTTACTATGGACTGGCGTTTCGGAACAATTGATCGTACAGACGATTCCTGGCTGCGCGGAGATATGTCCCTTTGAGGACTTCCTTAATATTGTGAAGGACATTCTGCCCAATGACGACGAATATTACTGTCGACGGGAGAAAACGACGGAGGATTTTAAGCTACACGGGCATCATCGATCGTCGGCGGCATGTACCGCCGATAACGGATCTTGGTGGTACTTCTTCCTCACCGTTCTCCTCGCGTTCACGTCCAAGTTTGTTCAAAAGTGATTTCTATAAATGCCTCTAGAATTTTAGATATTTATTCTTTTCTTTTTTAATTTGTTTCACAGAGAAAGATAGGAGCAGAACTACGTGGCCTTAAGTTAAAAGGAAATAGTTGCGAAAATAATCGACGCAGCACGCGTTCTGACCGATACCTATATCGGAAATACTTTGCCGAACTATGAGAGCACTCGGGAAGCTCAACGAAGTTGCGGCTATGCGTTTCGCTGCACGTGCTGCGGTTACCGCGTTGATACATTTTACCGCACGCGTTGTTACACCGTCGCGTTATACACGGACCATTGTACATGTGTAAATAGTTGCTAGATGTGTCAGTTTAGTAGTTGATATCGTAATTATTTAGAAACAAACATCTCTCACTCATAGACGCGTACGAGACGAGAACGTGGGACTTCTAAAATCGACGTAGATCTTGAGTAATCATTCATAGGCACCCGTAATTAAGTATCTTTGTCAAAAGTCTGTCGTACCCTTTAATATTTTTCTATTATCATATAAGTATCCAAAAGGCACATTACTGTCAAATCAATGTAGCATTTATTTTAAAACATTTATTTATGACCATGCGTAAAGAGATCAGCGATATAAATCAAGTATTAATAAATTAAAAGACTTCCAAATGTGTTTTTTATTCGTCTTTATACCATCATGTGACACGTATATCACGCAACAAAAGAGATATAGGTTTCCGTCACGTATTAAATAATCAAAGTAATTAAATTTTCATAAAGATCTGGCAGCAGAATAGTACGGTGACCCGGAGATGTAAAAAATAAATGACAGTTTGACAAGCTTTTTAATATCTCAAATATCATAATTAGATTAAATTCTCCATTTGGCGAATGCGAAATTGGAGCAAATTTGATTCTAAATCAACGATAAGCGAGTCAGCTCTTCTATTTTCGTTGAGGTGAAGAGTTCAAGAACCCGAAGAAGGCAGATCGAAGAGCGGTCTCCATGTAGAGTACGAAATAGAAATAGACGCCGCTGCTTCGATCGACACGGTCGTCGCGCTGATATAGAGCACCGTTAAAATTACAGAGAGAAAAGAGAAAATATATTTATTTCTTTGCGCATGACACATTTAACATCACGTTCGATAGCGCGATAAAGTATCACGGTGGCCGTTTGAGAAACACTGCCGCCGCGATTCGCGCGCGATCCTTCACCGCCGTTTTTCCGTTCTGCATGGAATCGAGGTATCTCGGCGCAGATACGCGCTTCAAGAGGGGTCCCTGCACTTTCGTCACGGTGGTTCACCTTCCGTGGCGAAACTACGGATGCGTGCGCACCTGGGATGCACCCGTCAAGAAGCACGTTTCATATCAATTGCGTTATTTACATAAAGACGGTTCTTGATAGCACGTTGCCACGGTGCAGTGTCATTGGACAAATGATACGCTTGTTCCATCACTCTTGTGTCATCAACGAAGTTATTAATGCGATGGAGTTGCAGATTAAAACGGTACAATGTATTAATAGATCCGCGATTCTTGTCTGATTCGTAAATAATGAGTGTTATCCATGTCAATGGTTATAATTGGATACACAAACACACACACACTAATTATAAAATGAAATGTACTTTAATTCAAATTTTTCACTACACTCTGTTTATTTTTATTTTATTATACTGGCACGTATTTTACTGGATGGTAACTCAAATCTTACGATATACGTATTATTGATTCTTGATTCTCTAGCAAAACCATTCGCGCTGCAATGGCGCGTTTCTAGCTAAGAGAAACCCTTTTGGATATGATTGCGAACATAATTTCCCGCCTCTGGCACCGAATAGTCCAGTGTGCTCTGTACTATTCGATAAACGCTGCAAGTAACCGCCATGCTGATTTATACGAAACAGTATGTATGTGCATAGTATGTAAGTACGCCGCTCAATTTGAATAATTAATAGTGTAGAATCACTAAAGCTTGGAATCTGAATGGCTCGTTAATGCGATCGATAATCAGTTTGCTGTTCGTATTTGCTCGACAAAATACTTAAAGCATGGTAACGAGGGCATCTAATTTCGAACCTAACAAGAAATTTAATTGCTCGAAGAGTAAGAAGTTTGTAGCAATTTTTTACAGAGAAATAAAGGGCAATATTTACGGTATTAGATGCATCTTTACACAGTAATTTTTGTATTGTCTTTTTCGACGATTTTCGTTCTTTGATTAAAGTTTAAGAATCCTACTCCCTCAGAACTTCCTACTTTTCTGGGCGAAAGATTAAATGAATTTTTAAAGCCTTTAGATCAAGTTATCAAAGTTTTTGCCGTTAAGAGAATTTTGCGGAGATCAGAATAAACGATAACCCAAGCTTGTTTGATCTCGATTGGATACAGGTTGTTAGACTGGAACCGTCGCACATAACGAGACCTTGTATTGCCATCTCGAGATTGTGGTAAAGATCCGACACATTCAGCGTAGTACGCGGTTGATGATTACATCATTCCAGATTACGTTGACAGATAGATACGCGTGTAAGCGTGTCGTTACGAACCTGAACACGTGAGTTCTACGCAATATTCCATTAAAAAGTGATATTATGATCTCGAGATTTTCTTATCAGAATTTCCAATTCTAATTGATTGTAAGAATATATCCCGTTAAAGTATTATCCGATTGAAGGACGTACTGTTCAAAATAGCATATAAAATAACTACTGATATACATATACTATAACATAGAGAAAAAAGATTTGCTATATCAGCGGATATAATTTTTACACACATATATACACGATATATTTTTTACAGATATAAAATTTTTTAGAAACATATGTGCACACATGGAAACATTAAAAAAAATTTTCGTGAGACTGGAAGAGTTAATCATATGTTAATGAGAGAAAAGGAATTTGGTGATGTGTGTTATTCTTCCTTCTCGAGTCGTTCATGAATGACACAAATAGTGGTCGCGCGATGTTCAGGTGTATGCGTACCTACATCATTGAGAAAGACGGTAAATCATAAGAATATAAAGGTGAAGGTGTGGGAATGCATACCACCGATGAACGGCAGGTAATGTCCTCTCAAGGCAAAAGTTTCTCAATAGGCACGCGATTGTTAAGTGGCAGCGACAGATACGGCCACGGCGAAGAAGCATCGTGAAGAATTTCTAGTTTACATTACGAGAATTTCACCGTAGCATGTATTTGTCCTTCAAATAATTTCAGTAATTTTGTCGATTGCCGGCAAGTATTTACGCGACCTATCTGTCAAATAGGCGAATATGTATTCAATCAACAAACTTTAATTTTCTTTACGTTATTAATTATATAAATTAAGAAATAAAGTTGAAATTATAATTTTATTATTTGTAATATATGAGTGTTAGAAGATAATAAAAATATAAATATAAAGGTAATTAATATTTTATCTAATTTTATAATTATTTTAGTCAATAGTTATTGTTTAACTGGTGAAAACCGCATTGAAATTATTATAGCATTTATTATTAAAATACTGAATATAATATTTATATGTATATATGAAATATTGAATTGCAGAAAAATTTATTCGTTTACTGGTTGGTATTAGTATATTTTTAAATTTATAAATTTCAATTGTTTTAATAACATAAATCAATATTTATTAATTTTTAATTATTTTAGTTTATTCTCGACTCTAAATACTATTAGCAATTGTTATTAATACAATTAAAACTTTCTTATTAACACGTTTGACTTGAATAATCTCTCGTAGAAATTGCTTCTTCGTTTTCGTATTTCTCTTCTCTAAAGACATTTCTCACACAATACTTTTATGCAAAATACATCTTGAGGAAGAACTTGCCGTGAATCAGCAATTCACCACATTCCTCATAAATCTGCCTTGACTGCATTTTGCAAATAAAACATTCAATTCATTCCTATTGCAAGCATTCAAATGGCTACCATTATCCTTCGTTGTTGAAAGTCAAGGACAAAGTTTGAGTTTCGCGCGATAAAAACATCGCGATTTGCTTTCAACTTTAATAACCGACATGTAGGGCGAGACAATAAACGAAATGGAAAGTGATGTGTACGGGTTCTCAGTAAAGACACAAATATAAGAAAGTGCGTGTTCCTAAGTAACGTTCCTAGCAAAGACCGGAAGCCAAGGGAATCGGACAAAGTCTGGAAAAAATCGGACAAAATGGGAGGAGAGAAAGGCGATAGCAGACGCGATTGTTACGTGGAATGACGAAGGAGGAGCATTGTTTGCATTTTACGACGTGGCGTGCGCGAGCATCAAGCCATCGCAGCCTCCCTTCGGCCGTGTAATTTAAGCCGTGCGTAAGTACGCGTACTTTTCTTACGCGCGAGATCCACCTGCGTGACGATTACATCAGCTGCGCCTCGAGAAGCGCCGCGATTCCCCGACCAATAAACTATCCTCCGGCGATGGGTGCAAGCGCGGATTGATTAGGGAACCCGCGGTGCAATTTTTATGTCGCGTTCTCCAATTAGCGCGTCTTTCAATTAACGATTTATTCTATATAAGTCTATATAAGTTACGTTTGCAGCGATCGTATACCGAAATCCCAATGCGGAACACCTTTTACTCGCTTCGCGAAATACTAATGGCGAAATCGAGTCTGCGGTATGCGAGCGAGTGCATTATCAACAGCTACTGCGTTAAACCAGCAAATGCATTTTGTGTGTTTCGGCAGGATTGTATCCCGTGTCAGTGAAAGGGTAGAAGAGAGCATGTCGCGATCTTGTCGAATCGCTGCGATATTTTCCGCGAATAAAGTTCGAAAAGCGTTCGAAAGCGCGACAAATCTACATGACGTTCGAAATGAAACCATATGATCTACAAACCAACGCGATGAAATTTAATCTCGGCGTAAAAACAATGGAATTCTTTAAAGCGGCTAATGCACAATGAATCTGAATAATGTGTCGTGTTAAAAAAAAAAAAACAAAAGAATTTACAAGTCGAATGAATTTGTTTTCCTGCGAATAATTGCGATTAATATTTATTGTAAACCGTACTTTTTATATAAAGCATCTTACTGAATCGCAAGCTAAGCGATTGTACTCGCGGACGTCGCGATAATTGCGGCACGTGAATCGGAACGTGCGACGAGACGCAGCCAATGATGCCCGTTATCGCGATAGAATACAAGACGTATCTTAATTAATTGCTGGGAGTCGATGGGAACCGCACAGCAGAATTTTCGGAGTTACGAAACTAATTACTCTTACCTAGGCCAGATCGAAAACGGGGATAACACCGTTCTGTGGGCGTGCAACTTGTCAATCACTGATATTCGCTCGGAGAGAAAGCGTGATACTCCGAGCGAGCAAACGGACAACCGATTTTTCATGATTCCCGCCGCCGATTATCATTTGGGCAAGAAAATGTTGTACTTTTTCGAATAATGGCAAATTGCTGCCGTTATTTTCCGCGTCCATTACAAGCGTTTATTTTTTCACGAGGAAAATGGAGTGTCCATCACCATTTTTACTTTAAAGAAAAAGTGATATTCTGGCAAACAAGTGGAAAGATACTTTTCTACAATTCACGATTGTCATTGCGACAACAAAACACTATTTTCTCTAAATAATATTTCGAAACAAGCGAATTTTTACTCTCGCGTTTGTAAAACGTTAATTTTTTTTCATAGTAAAAAATAAAGTGTCCATCATAGTTTTTCGCTCGGAGAAAAAGTGATGAAGCCGGTAAAGCTAGTTTTTCGTAATTTCACTTTTAATTGTAAGAAAATATCATATTTAGGCCAATTATTTATCCCCCGTGACGCGCAAGCAATTTCATCGCCCCGAGGGGAAAAAGAGCAGAGGCGGTCTAATCAGTTTCGTTTTTGCGTCGCGTCGATATTGGAAACTATGAGATATGCGATTCCTGTTTACGGAATCGCCGGCGAGCGGGCAACTGCCACGCATTCCTCCCCGCTATCGTCGAAATTTCGGCCAGATTGGAGAATCGCGGAACGTGACTTCACGCCCGTCGCGGGGCGTCAGGTTGCGCAAACGTGACTCACATTTAATCGCGCGCCGCCGTCATTTTATGTAACGTCCCCCCCGCGCACGCGCGCGCGCGCATTATCCTTACTAGTGCGTATGATCAATCGCATTTATAAATAAACGTTAAGACATGTAATAGGTAGATGACTTACCCGATGAATCTCGAGAGAAAGAGAGAGAGAGAGAGAGAGAGAGAGAGCTGCTCTCGTCCTTCTCGTCGTCCTCCTGGGCGAAACTCACACTCGACCACTCGCGCGGATCCTCCTCGGCGCGTCACGCTTTGAAACCTCCTCCTGGCCGGCTGGACGTTGCAGGACGACGCAGGCTGAGTCGCCGCCGCATTCCCGGAGATCGGGCACGGCCGATGATCGGCGATCGAACTCGCGCAGTGAGGTGAATCCCGTCACTCTGCCACTCCGGCGATCCCGCGCTTCCGAATTCCCGCGGCCGTTCACTTCCGTTCCGCTCGTTCCGGCGACGACGCACGGGGGCACGGGAAGAGCGAGGCGCCGAACGAGGTGCGCCGCCGTCAAAATACTGCGCGCGCGACAGCTTGGCGAGCGGCCGCGAGAGCTGCACGCACGTTGCCAGGTTTGATATGCCGCTGTCACGCCTCCGGGGCCTCCGCGGCGAGCCGCCGGTGCATCGTAGGCAGCAGGTGCCAGGTAAGGAACTAGGAATCCAGGTGCCCTTGCTGCCGGCGACGTCATTACGCCGCGCCGCCGGCCCGCGCGACTCGCCTTTCGCAATTTTCGCGCCGCGCCGCGCACTGCGCATGCGCGCCGCCGCTCTACAGGGTGTCGGCCAAACAGCGGCGACCCAGTGGGAAATGATAATCGAGAAGAAATCGATATCGACGCGATATCGATTTGACATCAATTTGACCAACCATTTCTCATTGGGAACTTGAAATTTTGAATTTTTCAATTTCGTTAGAGTGAATTCGGAAGACCGAATCTCGAACCGTAGTTCATCAATTTGCACTTTATTTGAGATTTTATATTGGAGAAAAAATTAATCAATAAGGAAAATAAAACGCGTCTTACGATTAGTGTATTTGAGGATTAAATGACATCTGGTATTATCTTTTAGCGCGTTGTTTTGTACTAATTTTCTTTACTGTCTTTCTCTTTATTGTGTATGCGCACAATAAACTATTCAAATGAGCAGGGTATGTTTTAATGTAATTTATAAACATCGTGATAAATCTAATTGATTATGTTTCTTGCTTCGAACACGTCGTTTTATTGTTGTTTATGAATGCTCTTCGTGTAATTCATTTATGTATATTCGCAAACATAAATGTATGTATGCAACAGAGTGCACGTGAGAGGATATATTATTTTATCTAATAAAAATGCAATTAATATTATTATCAATAATAATAATAATATCATTATTATGTTTGTACAAATTAATTCGTATAGAATACGTTTATGTTCAGAACGAATTTGTAAAGCTCTTGCCAGAAGCAAAACAGAGGTAACTCGGTATTGTGTAACAATTTGATGCAGTGGATGCGACGACACGAATAATTACTCGCGATAATTACATTCGTAGGCGTTCTTTTAAACCCACTTTAAATAATCTATAGTTCGCATCGGATTTCAGGCTAAAATTATATTTCTAATTTCATACGTTGTTTACGTATGCATTTAATATATTTTATACATATATTCTGATTTTTTAAATATTTTTTATATTACACAACGCATAAAATAAAAACTGGAATTCTATTCCGAATTTCAACACAAATTAACTAAAGTCAACTTTTTTATGTGTTTTACACATTATAAAAACATACCGTCTCATATTTTAATAAAAAGAAAGTTAAGAAATTTAAAACAAAGATAATATCAATCACGTCTATCAATTAATCAACTATCGTACAATCATTAAAATATATATTTGATCTCATCAGATACTAATTTATTATTTTTCTCTTTAAAGTGAGCATGCGATGCATCAGTCTTTCGAACTCTTATCTTTAAATTCTTTCCAAATGTTTTGTAATTTTGCGAGACTTTGTCGCTTGAGCTCGAATTCTCGCCATTCCGTACAAAAGAAAATCACGTATATGCAGCGGAGCGAATGTAACATATGGCACATAAAATACTACATTTTTAAATTACAAGTGAAAAGATCGCAGGACATTTCCGATGGGAAATTGAAAAGAGGCAAACAGGCGCAGAGGACGCCACCGCCCACTGGGCTCTCGCTCGCGCCTGACCCGCGGTCAACTTCACGCGGTACGGCGCAGCAGCGACAGCGACGTCGTCGGCGGCGGCGGCGGTGGGGACAACCGCTAATTATCAATGGCGCGATGACGCGGATGCTGTACTACAAATGGCGGGTAATGAAACAGCTGTTCACGCCACCGTCGGCTCGACATCTAGCGGAGCGCGGGCGCGATCCGGCACGCGTCGGCGACGACGTCGACGTTGGGTACGCTGCGGCGACGAAGCGCGTAGGCGAGGTGTTAGAAGAAGGGCTAGAACGGCGGTGCCCGCTGGTGAGCTGTCCAAGAGGAACATGGCTGCTGGCTGCTGCGACGCGAAGAAGCAGAGGCTGGGCGGCGGTGGCGGCGGCGGTGGCGCGACGCCGAGTCTGCCGCCGTGTGACGGCATCGCCATACGGCACGGCGCTCCTCAGCCGAGGAAGCCCTCGACGATCGCCCAGCCGGAGATGGGCTACTTCTGCTTCGACGTGCTCTACTGCCGGCTGCACCAGCTGGACCCGCCGAAGGCGCCCAACTTCAGCAACGAAGCGTTGTGAGTAGCATTCGTGATGTCCTCTATTTTTTTCTCTCTTCGTTTCTCTCTCCGTCTTCCTCCTCCGCATCCGTCCGTCCGTCCATCTGTCCGTTTTCTGTCTCGCTCGTGCGGTCGCGTCAGCTGTTGTCTTGTCGCTCGTCTCCGATGACAGGTCGTCCGTGTCACGTCGAGCTTGAAGCCGCGGTGAGATTCAATTTCGATACCGCAGAGAAATATGATATTTTCTCAATTATATATTTGGTTTTTATTTTTATATTCAGTTGGCGCGTTATGAATTTCTAATTCTGAGCCGATCGTCTCTCTGATCTCGATTCGACTGATTCAGAAATCCAACTGCGAAATCGGTCCAGGATGCATTACTGGCGGCATTGTTTGGTCCTCGTGTGTATGTGGGGGTGTATGTGTGTGTGTGTGTGTGTGTGTGTGGATTATCTGCCGGCGCGCGGTGCACGCATTATCGCGGCGTGCTTCGATTTCTCCCGATTGTATAGGGCTATGCCAACTATGTAGGCCACCGAGGACGCTACGTCTGTTGCTACGATGCATATCTGCAGAAACATTGTTAATGGGAATCGCAATGCTTTTGTCACAGACATTCTTACGTCACACCGTTATTTTACGGGGAAATTTTCGGCGAGAGATAAATCCAAAAATTATTTTTGTATTATATTTATTTTTATTGTATACTTTATAAAAAGTATATTTATTTATTTTGTATATATTATACCGCCGCAAAACGACGGAAGGTCTCGCTAAATACAAAAGAATTTAAATATTTTGGCTCATTTTGTTTTTCCCCTTTCCATCTCTCCAACGGTTCGTTGCCTGATAAAAATAAGAAAGAATATCTGTGTCTGCAACATGAGATTTTTAATATAGATACGTCTTTTCAGCCCTTTGTTTGTGACGTGGACAATAGGAAAAGATATGAGATTACGAGGTTGTATTGGTACTTTTAACGCGATGCATTTACATGCTGGGCTACGGAAGTACGCTACAACTAGGTGAGATCAGGTTTCTCACATAGAAGATAGAATAATATATAAATCGTAAATATATATAAAATAGTTATTCAAATAATTGTGGTACTCAGCATGATGGCCTCGCATGCGCTTGTTGATACAAGTTTTCTATATGTTTTAAAGCGCATTCAAAGACTCTCGGTTTAGTCCTATAACTCGAGACGAGCTGCCGGGGTTGCACGTAAGCGTGTCGATTTTGCGGCATTTCGAGGACGGAGTTGACTATTTAGATTGGGAGGTGGGTGTACACGGAATTCGCATAGAATTCCACAATGAGAAGGGTAACAAACGGACGGCTACTTACCTGCCCAGCGTAGCTATGGAGCAAGGTGCGTATACGTGGGCGTAGAATAGGACAACCGACGGAAACCCTCCTCCCGTGAGGGTCGCCTTTACGAGAAATAATCTGTAATCTGATGTTCAGGATGGGACCAGATACAAACGATAGATTCTCTGCTACATAAGGGCGGCTTCAAAGGCCTAGTCACACCCGATATCCGTCGTAGCCTGAAACTGACTCGCTATCAAAGCGAGGAGGTCACTGTGAGCTACGAGGATTACATGACGCATTGTCACAATCGAAGATGCTAGCAGATCGCCTGGGGTCCCGGCCAGGGGCCCCTGCCCCAACGATCCGCTACGTTTGAGGCTCGTTACAACAATGCGCATACCATCAATTCGTCTCATTTGCAAAACGATAGCACTCGATACAATTCCTTCGCATCTGGCCAACAGTGCTTGCAAATTGTCACCCAGCCGAATCGTTCAACGTTCATATATCCATTACCCTTACCTCCGATCACGCCGGTCATGATACCGGTACGCAACGCGCCACCCCCGTGGTGGGAAAACGCAGGCCCATCCTATCCGTCTGCGCCGTTTTATCCTCGACCACCGCACCGCTTCTCGACGCAAGACGCTGCGGAGCGCATACGTAAGCGAAAATGACACTGGAGGCGGTTACTTCTCGCAATTTTCCACTGTTTAAAGTGGTGCGTGTTTCTGTGTTTTAGCCTGTTACACTGCCTCCCGTTGATAGTATCGCACGCTCCGTCTTGAGATTAATAATAAATCTTTCGTACATGATGGCATCGTCTAATTGTTGCGTATTCAAAATCACAAGTAATAACATAACTTTTAAAAGATTTAAAACTTGATTAAAAATTATATTTATCTTGATATATGTTTTTCAAATAATTCAATATTATATTTAAACCTCCCCGAATTTTAGGTCCGATTACGGAGATTTAGTGATAAATAATAAAAAAAACTCTATGTTAGTTATAACAATTAGTGCTGTCATCATATTGTGAAGAATTTTTTGTATTTACATCGATAATATAAGAATGACAATGAATACTTTTATAAGACAGTGATTACATCTAAAATGTACTATCTACTTTCATACGATATAATGTACAAAACGATGTCGGAATTATTCAATTTTTTGTTTAATGTATAAGATACTAGATAACATTCTTATACATCAAGTGAAAATTGGAAAAATTTGATGTTTTTGATAAACTCTGTTAAGTTTTTCATTGATTATAGAATATGTTTTAACTACATTATAAGCTTCAATTTGCATTACAAAAAAGAACATTTACCTCGTTAAAATACAATACATTAGTTATGCATTTTATGAAAGACAACAAACTTGATGAAAAACCGATATAAATTTTCTGTGGTTTTAATTGTGATTTAGTTATTAAAGTATAAAAAGGAATCATAACATAGTAGAAAATATAAAATATTAAACATATAAGTTAGACGTAAAAGTAAAAAAATATAAAAGATCTCATTGTGAGTTTATGTTATTTGATTGATAAGTTATCGTAATTTCGTGATAGTTGCACCATTTGCGATATTTTACGTCTATTAAGTATTAACGCATAGTTTGCAAATTTTAATCGCATCTTGCATTATTATACATTATACATTAATATTATATTAATTAATAGTATATTTTTCGGTTAATTCTACTTCCCTTGAATTGCCAGCTATTAAATAGCGGGCTTTAAACACTGCCAATTTATTCATCCTTGCTGTATCTTTTTTATACTAATGAGAATATTCATTAGTAATAAATTAAACTTGTTATCGTATCTTTGTTGTGGTATGTATTATTCTCCGTGTTATCCGTGTTGGTACACATTCTTTACGTAAAACGTTTGCATCGATAATAATTAGCGAGTTCCTACAAATCTTGCCTTCTGTGAATCTCGGCATAATGAACGTCCAACGAACTGCCACATACTCGTCGATTCACATGCGCGCTCGTTTGGCCTACGGAACTCGTTTGCGTAATGGACATTATTACGGTTCTACACGTATGAATGATGCATTTTCACCAGTGAGAACAAAAATAATTCTATCTAGCGTTGTGTAATTCTATTTTTGTGATATACAAGTAAATCGTATTCGTGTTTGTCGGAAAGTTTTACGAAAATACAATAAAAACGCACTTACTTAAAAGTAAGTCATTGATGTTATCATAATACAATTAAATATATATTATATAGTGGTATTGAATATCTTTTTAAGATCGATAATCACCGTACGAATCTGCTGAATGAGATCATTTTGTATTTTGTGAAACTGCCACAAAAATCTACTCGATGTACGCATTTTGTAATTGCGTAGAATAAGCACTTTGTACACGCACACAGTTTATTACCGTACTTTTAATCTTTCTCTCGATAGTTAAAACGATTGTAACGTGAGATTGCACGATGAAAAATATTAATAATTTCCAAAGCAAAGCTTACTTGTCAGGTTAATATTTATTATAATACACGATAGTATATCTGATACTAGTGTAATATTCAATCGATATCAAGCGAGTGTATGCTCACTTTGATTGCATTTGTAAATTAATAATACGAGACTCACGGGTTATTCTTATTTATTTATTCATAAGTCGAACACAGCGAACATAGCTCTCTCTTTTTCTCTCCTCCCTCCCTCTCACCTTTTCAAATTAGAAAACCAGTAGAATTCATGCAAGAATGATCAAGGTACTACAAGCAATTCTTATTGCAATGAAAAGATAAAATAAACTTTTACATTGTCATAAAGATTATTGTAATCAATTCTTTCCGCATCGTTCCTTTTATCCTTTACTGTGTTCGAAAATTCTTTCTTCAAGATGTAACTATTTTATATCACGTGCGGAAAATGCTAAGAAACAAACGCGTTATCTCGGTTGCAAAAAAAAATATAAAAACGCGTAGCTTAAACTATAAACTTATATTTAACATCTCACGTTTTTGTTTTACATTAGACAATCTCTGAATCAGAATTCAGGATAAAGTTTTAATTTCAGGATAAAATTGTTCCTAAAAATGAGTTTTATATTACATTTCTCCATTGTGATATTTCACAAAATCACCCTCTCTCTGTTTCTCTCTTATTAAAATACAAACTTGTATATGTAGTAACATATCTCATGTTTGTTTCATGTTAGACAATCTGAATCGGAATTCAGGATAAAGTTTTAATTTCAGGATAGAATTGTAAAATGACCCAACGAGAAAGAGTTGGCTGAATCGATGTCGAATCGATATCGCGTCGAAAACGCATCACGTCGATGTCGATTTGATCATCATTTCTTACTGGGGAGTTTTACATTTATCTATTATATCACAATGATGTGTCATAAAATCTCCCTCTCTCTCTGTTTCTCGCTTACATATATATATGTAATACATTGTGATATATATATATATATATGTATATATATAATTTTTTATTATGCAATGGGGAATGTCGGTGAGATGGCGCCGTAGTATCGCGCGCGGGAGTGCGACGCGACCGGCGTCGCGACGCACAGTCGGGCTACTTCATTGTCAGACGGATCGGAGCCGCGCCGCGTCGTAGACGGCGCGGTATCGGCTTATCGGCGTATCGGCCACGGCATCGAATCCCGACGCGGCTCGACGCGCTTTTCACAGTCGCGGACGGCCTAGTTACGTGCCGTGACAATCTTCCTCGTGCGGGGAAACTGAAAGAGAGTGAATCTCCTCGGCCATCCGATTGCCGACGGGCGTCGACATATTGCCGCCTGCCGCGGCTCCGGACGCGACTCCCGGCGGCGTGCCGTGTGCGGTTTTTCTTCTCCTTAGTGAGCTCTCGTGTGGTCGCAGTCCTCGCGGTCCCCGCGCGCGAAATCATCCGGGTTTCCGGCGGCCGCGATCTCGTTGCGCGTCTCGTCAGCGTTTCACGCCGACACAACGACGCAGTTCGTTCACTACGCCGCGCCGGCTCGCTACGACGCGACGCTCCATGTGCGGCGTAGTAGCGTGCCATCGTCGCTTTCACCCTCGTAGACGCGACTGGGGATGCGTGATGGAATGTACGCCACGAGTCGGCACGTCGCCTCGCAGCTGTCGCGGTAAGCGTGTCGATGTGGGAAAGATGTTGGGAAAATGTAGAATAATATTAAGCGCGTTTCCGCACGCGCGCGGGCTTGACGCTTTCACTCGCCGAGAACGCGTAGCGCTAACAATAACATTAAACCGATAGGTCGTTTCGCGCATTAAGCAGCCTTTAAACAGCCAAAAGTTTGAAACTGTTCGTCTCCGTCGTAAACAATAAATTTGGAAATTTGTACGATATGGAAATATTAATATGTAATATTTGAACCATTAAAATTAAAGTATAGTGCAAAATGAAAAAAACTTCGGGATATACGACAAATTCCTTTTAAGGACTAAAAGTCCTAGCAATACTTAATTTTCATTACGACAAACTTGCCCAACGTTACACGTATCGTAATTATATGTAAAAAGACATTAAAATAACTCTTTTTTTGTAATTTTAATTACAAACTTTTCAAAATTGTAACATGGTGCAATTTGGTAAACAAGATCATATTTAGTGTCCAGAAAGCTATGGAAAACGATTACTCGTTCTTGTGCTCGAAAAAAAAAACTTTCTTGTTGACCAGTGTAATTTTCGGGAATTTTATATGTATATTTCGCTCTTTTTTTTACGTTTTTGAATAATCAAATATTTGTCATTAAAGTATCTAATTTCTTTTGAATAGCAACTTTAAGTTAAAAATAGAAAAATTAAAATTCTAACTTAAAAAATATTGTACTTATAACTCATTTTTGATTTTGTACCTTCTGGAGTTATTTTTGAATAACTGAAAATTATAGAAAATATTTTTCCGATCTATTGAAATTTATAAACTATATGTATACGCGAATATATGTATATAGTGTATTTAAAAAATTAGTAAAATAAAATAACGAGATATGTAACAAGTGAAATAAAAAGCTTTTAATTTCACTCATTACGTATCTCATTTTATTTTATTATTTATTAGAACTTGAAGCAATTCAAAGTTGTTACTCATTTTAAGAATCGTCATCCTATTATTTCATGCTTCTTTCCAATTCTTCCGATTTAAAAGGGAGGGCGAGTGAAGTAAATTTTTACATAAGGGCGCCTCGCATGTCAGCGACCGGCTTGGCGAAGAGGGCTCGCGGGCTCGCGAATGAACGCACGTCGCCTTGGCGGCGGTCGATCGTATTGGAGCGCGAGGAAGGACGCGTGGGCGCGAAGAGGACGACAGGACCAGACGGGACGGGCCGGACGGGCCGGACGGGCGAAAATGGCGGGCGATGAAACAGCTGTTTTAGCGCGCGGCGCGCCACCTGGCGGTGCGCGCGCGCGATACGGCACGCTACGGCAACGAGGACAACGGCGGCAGCGACGAGGACGACGACGGCGGTGGCCGCGACGCGAACAGGACGGGCGGACGAGAGAGTGAGGCCGCATACGCGCGGGTCGCAGACCGTACGTGTGTCCGCAGTTCGAGTCGCAGTGGTCGACGGCGACGGACTTGAGGCGATAACATGGCTGCCGGCTGTTGCGGTACGAAAAAGCAGAAGCTCAACAACTCCGCGGGCGTCCCGTGCAATGGCACGGCGGTGCTGTCGAACGGCACGCGTATACGTAACACGCCGATCGTGCAGCCCGAGATGGGCTTCTACTGCTTCGACGTCCTCTACTGCCACCTGCACCAACTCGACCCACCAAAGCCGCCCAACTTCAGCAACGAAGCATTGTGAGTTAGAGCTCTATCGCACTGAGCTAGTCACCTTAGCGTCCGATCTATCCCTTCCTCCCTGTCCCGGCTATGCGTCGCGTCGCATCGCGTCGCGTGCCCGCAATATCTCTCTCGCTCTCTCTCTCTTTTTCTCTCGCGCGCACCTCCGCCGTCCCGCCTCTCTGCCC
>VBVR01002007.1:0-25594 GCA_011638315.1 Tetramorium parvispinum
GTTTTATATATTTTTAATATTTTTATGTATTATAAATTAAATACACACAATATATAATTTCTGCATTTTATTTTCAGGTAAAAATGTCCGGCGTTATCTTCTTTAACTTTAGCCCTCCTGAGGAACCTGTTGAAAATAAGTAGACATTTGTAGAAAATCTTACATAAAAATAGACATGGAAGCAATCTGGCCACAGAATTGTTGAGAATGTTATGTACTTTATTATCCGAACATAACATGCAATAACTTGTATTCTCCTCAATAAATAGTTCATATTTATGAATATGTTTATCTTATGAGATCTATTTTGAAAATGTATGTCTTGCCAAAAAATTATACAAGCTCATAAAAATTGAAAAGTATATATTTAAATATAAATAATATATTGCAGCCAATATAAATTAAATCTTTACAGCTTGACTTTGCAATACTAAAATAAGTCTTTATTATGTTTGAGTGCTGAGTACATAATTTTTCATAAGATTGTAATTTCTGAGATACACGCAAAAACATACTTAACTATATATAGCTCTCTATATAAACATAATAATCATATTAATATTAATAATAATATATTAAACTAAGTTGAATAAAATAATGGAAAGAAAATTGCACTTTAATAATTTAATGAGATCGCGCTATCTCCGAGAAAAATTCTAAAATATCCTGTATAGTAAACTCGAGTGTCACATTACTATCTGGATAACAGCGTTGTATTAATTCTTCAATATTCCTATATTGCGCAATAAATTCATTTTGCATCTCGCGCCAAACAACCTGAAAATATTAGAAATAAAACAAAATAATTTTCATGTTACAGGAATTTTATTACAATTATTGTCAAATCATAAGAAGTGAGACTCCCATATTCTGCTTACTTGTAACAAATTCTCTTCTTCGCATAGATGCTTCTCAACTTTTCGATATAAATTCTCCAGACCTTTCTTAACTTCTCTCGCTGGATACTCTTTCACTACGCGTCGCAGCTCTTGTTTACTGAAAGCCATTTGATAACTGACTTCAGATTCTTTCACACCTGCTCCTACCTTAGCCTGTACGCCTTCGAAGAAAAGCTGAAAAATAAATAATAAGTAAAATATGCAATCATAAAAATATTTTTAAATAGCAATTTACATTAAGTTTTTCGAGAGGCCGTCCGAAATACTGCGTAACGTAAGCGCGAAGTGCATCCTGATATTTTTGCTTGGCTTCCTTCCGCTCGTGATCCAAAACCGAGATTTTTAATTGTGAAAGGAGATCATAGAGATGATGAAAATTTTCTATAAAGTGTAACAAATATATATGATAATTATTAGTCAATGAAATTAGACAATTTTATTAATTATTGATTTTATTTATTTTTTATTGAATTATTAATTTTTCAATTACCCATTTTTATAACTTCCTGTGGCGTCTTGTGGTGTTCTCGACTATGAATAACAATAGCTTCGAACATAGTGCTGACGAGTTTCGTGTACCACTTTTCGAGATCAACCTTTCTGTCAGAATTGCGGAATATCTTCTCCGCAGTTCTCGCAAATGGCCCAAAGTTCTCTATGTATGGCAATATACCACATTTGTGCCGACGATTAACTTTCGTATCGCATAATATGGACTGCAGCTGTGCTTGCATGAATTTATCGAATGCTCGCTTCACATGGATCAGAGCGGATGCGAATGTCATTGAAAGAAACGAGCCGGTGTCTTGAGCGGACATGACGTGCTGTGATAAACGCACTAATACATACATACACCAACTGCAAATAGTACACACAATTACACTTACATATATTACATAATAAAAATGAAAATTAGAGAGATTATATAATAACTGTGAATTTGAATGGAAACTGCTTAATAAATACTCCAGATAATTATAATTGAAAAAATCTTTTTTTTTTCAAAGCCCAACTTACAAGCTGTCTATTTTGTCCAGAAAACCGATAAAGTTGTTCAACTCAGTTTCCAACGACGGGAATATCGCAGCCATAGTCGCACGTACGTCTTCATTTACCTGTCGCTCCAGTCTTTTACTTGCCGTCGAAGTTACCGATCCAGGACTAGTTGCGCCGTTACTTACGTTCTCTACTTCTTCCATTTCGCTACTCTAAATAAAATAAAAAATTGTTCATAATTACAGGTTGGAATAAAATTTTACCGATAGTACTTACTTTGGAAGGCGAAAGAACGGAGTCCAATTGAAGAAATGAGACACAGAAACCTTGTTCGGCGAGACATACTGGTTGCATTTGTGAAAGTACGCAATCGAGTACCGAGTCTAAAAGATTCCCTTCGTCCATGGGAGTCCATACTTCGCCACTCAGTAAACAAATAGGCGCCGGATTAAGCAAATCTTCACCCTTTTGGCCGCTAGACTTCGATGTATTCACTTAAAATGTACTTTTTTATTAATATACATGTATAAATTTATGAGAATGATATAGAACTATGCAGTATAGAGAGCCAGTGAGTAAAATACAATTGTAGTTTAGCTTAAGATTTTTAAATACTCGTTTTATTTATTATTTATTTACTAACTGGAGTTCTGTTATATTACAGAAAATGTATTGTTCTACCTTGCAGACGTTTGCTGATGAGCTTATTCTTAGCCTCCTCGAAAAAGCGTTTCAGATCTCTCTTGTACAATTTGCTCATGGTATCAGTATATACTTTAGTTAATTGTACAAAGGCTTTATTGTCCAATGCTCTTAGCAGCTGCATTAATTCGGTATACGGTACGAGCTCGTGATGAACTCCTTGATGAGTCGGTAATATTAGATCTGTCATAGAAGTTGATGTGTCTCCAATATCGTTACCCTACAATTTGATTAGAAAAATGAAAAAGATATTTTTATTTTAACTATACATATAATTATATTATTAAAAAAGCGATAAAATATTGAAAATAATTGTGAAATTACCAAATGTATAAAAAGATTGTTTAAATGTCTAGCCACAATGACTGAGAATTTTGCTTTGAGTTTGTCCAATCGCCTTTTCTGTTCAGTGACAGCACTTAGTTTATCTAAGCCTGGTGGAAGAGGTGCTGTGATGGCTTTTAAAAGCGCCGCACCAGCAAGCCCAAGCTCTTCTCTCTCGCCTGGGAGCTCAGCGTCGTTCAAAGTACGTTGGTGAGTTGCAGAAATATCTATTTGTGACTTAAAAAAAAATTATACAGTTTAGCCTCAAATAACATCAACATTGGGCATCTGATAGAAAATATGATTTTGATTAAAAAATCATATGAATCATAAAAAATTCATATATAAATATTTTTTTATAAAACTATTATAAAGATACATTATATATTTCTTAAATATCAAATTATTTATTATAATGTAATCAAATCTATTATTTATTTGTAAAACATAATTAAAACTACTAGTTCTAACATTGTTCAATTATGAAAATACTTGAAAAACTAAAAATAAAATGTATTTTATATAAATTGGCATTTTGCAATTTTGTTAGCCTTACAAATAATGATTATAAAAATATTTAGATTCATATTTTCTCTCAAGTAGCTCAAGTTTCTATCATCTTGTAATTATTATAAAAAATTAATCATTTGCAATTATATTATTCTTATGTACTTACAATCACTAGATTTAATTTATCCAACAAAAGTCTCGCGTTATTATTCGCCGTATGAATAGCCTGATTTTTCTGGCCAACTCGAGCCATTACTTCTCTTATTCTTCCTAATGCTTCATCGTATGCCGCTAATCTTGCTTCTACAATAGAAGCTTCAATTATTGCTGCATCTATGCAGTTCATCAATTGTGTTACTCTTTGTTCTGATGCTAAGACCGAATGTACATTTTCCTATTTGAAGATAGAATAAAATATTAATAACATGAATTTCACGATATTAATTGCATGTTTATAATGTCTATTATAATACTTTTCATACAAAAAATTAAATAATATTGTTTTACCCCATCAAGAATAGACAGATCCTTTGAAAGAGTTTCCATAAAAAGCTCGGCGTTGGAAACAGCATATTCACAATTTTCCATCATTTGTTTTAAGTCAGCAGCTTCTTTTTCAGTAATAGGCTGGTAATCCGAGCTAATAGGTGATGCCAAAAGATCTGAAAATTATTACACTAGTAAACAGAAGAAGCGTAATTAAAAAATTCTTTTTTGCAAACATAATTAAATGAAAAATATATTAGCAATTACAAGTTCATTAAACATAATTGAAGACAAGACGTACCAGGTGTAAACGTGATACTGTCACTTTCCTTCAGTGCAGTTGGATCAATCAGCCACTCTTTGGGAATATTTTTAAATTCTGGTCTCTGAGTTAGACTACATGAATATGTATACAAATTACTAATAAAAGTTCGCCTTTCCTGTGCCGTAGTGGACGACCATTTGTAAACTTTGTCAATATGCATCTCTATGTCCATAGAATCATTTTTCACACCATCTATTATCTGTATATCGCTCAGAAGCCACGATTGTTTCTTCTTGAAAACATTTTTGTCATTCTTCTTCACTTGGTACAATATAAGAGACCCTGGTGTATCTGTTGTTGTAGCCAGACATAAGAAGCTCATCTTTTTCTTCTTGTAAGCTTTGCTAACATAGCATACACTGAGCAGCTTTTCATCGCTGAGGGTGAATACTTCCCTTTGCAAAGTATGTCGAATGGCTGCCATTCTAACTGGAGTTTAATTAATCTATTGTACACTCTATGTTCCTCGTTATTGCTTAAATATTGTATCCATCATTTCTTAATAACCCTAATTAGAGTAGAACAATATTAAAATATATTTAAAGAATGTATGTGTATATGTAACATAGAATATATATAATAATCATAAGCTATCATTTTCTTTTTTCAGAGACCAACTTTTCTCAAGAAATTTAATCAAAAACGACTGTTTTAATAAATAATCTGACAATTAAATTTCAAATTAAAGTTACATTAATTTAAGAAAGGTTTGAGACACAACTTGTATCATTTTGCATTTTTAACTTTTTATCATGAGACAATTATCTCACAAGATTAAAAATTAAATAATTCACTAAATATCGCGTGATAAAATTTCAAATTTACAACAATGATAACGTAACAATGAAACAACGATAACATAACCGCCACGTATGATTAAGAAATTTCAAAGAGAGGTTATAATCCTTGTATCAATAAAACATACATACTTCTCATACATATTTCGTAGTATCTACGAGGTAACACATTTACGTAAGTATTATTGAAAGTTTTTACACCAGGTGATCGTTGCGTTTTCCTTAATAAATTACGTCACACAACTGTCAAAGTGTTTAGCTTCCCAAATTCGTCGGAGAAGTGTAGGATCTATACAGCGGTTAGTTGCGAGCCGTACGTATGACGTCGCGAATGCGTGTCGCAATTCTTAAAGCGAAATAGATACATCAGAAGAAAGAAAAAGTAATTAAAGGGAGATCTCTTATGCACTATAATGTCAAAGACAGCATGACGACGTCACGCCACTAATACTCCATAGATATACGTCGATAAGCATATGATGTAGATATGATCATCCAGCACAGTGAACAATCAATAATACAATAAGAATGAAACGCGCGTGGCCCATTATCTCTCAGTCACTCACCCTGAAATGTTACAGGTAAGAAATTAATCTTGTAATAAAATTATGCATGCGAAGATAAGAAAGAAAACAGAATATAGTTCGGAAGTAGACTTGCTTAATTTTTTAATGTATAGTTCACAAATAATCATTATGTAGATTCTGCACTTCTCTCGAGTAGATTTGGGAAGATAAATATTGGGAAAGAAGGCAGCTCTTCTCATTATCTGTCGTTATGTTTATAAAACAACAAAGTTGTTGCGTTTCAGCGTACAACCAGCCAAACGTTACATTGGCACAATGGCGCATCCGCTAATTGCAGTATGCCAGATGAGATCAATAGCTGACAAGGTAAAAAATCTAGAGGTTGTGGCCGAGTTAGCAGCTGAGGCCAAAGGCAAATCGGCCATGGTATGTACATATACTTGGCAATTAAATACTGCATATCCCACATTGCACAACAATAATTTCTCTCTTCTAATTTTTATAATATTTTGTAGATAGCATTCTTTCCTGAAGCCTGCGACTTCTTGGCAGATAATAAGAAGGACATTGTCGCTATGGCTGAACCTTTGACTGGACAGACAGTGGCGTCTTATAAAGAGATTGCCATCAAAAATGACATCTGGTTATCTTTAGGCGGAGTTCATGAAGCTGTGAATATTTTAATTTCTATTTTACATCAATTTACGGAAAATATGATAGTTGTTTTTTTAATGATACATAAGGACACTCTTTTTAGTCAGATGATGTGGCAAAGATTTATAATACGCATATATTGATAAATAATGAAGGAAAATTGGTGGCCATGTACAGAAAGATACATTTGTTCGATATGGATAATAAGGATACCGGCGTACGCCTGATGGAATCAGATTATGTGCTTAGAGGAACTGAAATTGTGCCACCTGTGCCGACACCGATTGGCAACCTCGCGCTTAGCATTGTATCCTTAATTAGTTTTCTAACTGAAAGAACAAACTAGTTTTCTTTATGTAAATTACAAATATATAGTAACTTAACAGTGAATAGTGTTACGATATGCGATTTCCCGAATTGTCACTGACCCTGCGGAACATGGGAGCGCAAATTCTCACGTATCCATCGGCATTTACGTATCAGACTGGCGCCGCACACTGGGAAGTGATGCTGCGAGCGCGAGCCATAGAAAATCAGTGTTATGTTATAGCTGCGGCGCAAACCGGCGCGCACAACAAAAAGAGAGTGAGCTGGGGTCATGCCATGGTAAATAATCCGTGTATATATTTATCTTCTCGGTGAGATTAAAAAATTTCTCATGAAATTAACATCAGAATCCATTCACTTTTAGATTGTGGATCCCTGGGGCGCTGTTATAGCACAGTGTGCGGAAAAAACGGGTATAGCTATAGCTGAAATTGATCTCGCATTACTGGAAAAAGTCAGGAAAAATATGCCATGCGAGGAACACCGCCGCACTGATTTGTATTCCAAAATGGAGCGTTAAAAGTTTACTTAACACAGAGTTTAATAAATAAATAAATAAGTGATCATAAATCTTTTAAAATAGATTTTAAAATGAATCTGTATAAATATACATTTAGCGGGACATGAAAATGTAGAATAAAGTAATATATTATATATAATTATATATAATTTTATATTTAAGTCAAAAAGAGAGATTGAGAGATATTAACACAACTTATTAAAAATTAAAATACACTTATCATATTTTATCATCTTATTTATTTAAAAAACAAAGTTATTTTATATTATAGTTCAGATAAATGCTGCAAATTGCTATTTAATATATAAATAAATTAGATTTTGGAATTTGTATGGTAAATAATTTGATTACTAAATATCAATTTGCTTTTCCTTGATGATATATACTATCAGCTAGATTCACTTTCGCCTGGATACCCATCAGCTCAATATCCACTCCCTGTAGCGACCAATTATGTTCACAGATCTCCAATGCTTCCCATTCAGACTTGAAGGCTGCTTTTGGATCAGGCGGCATGGACATCGCAGCTCCTGATACCTGATCTTGCATCAGCCTTGTGGTATCTGCTGCATTATTCTCGCCAAGTACAAGAGTATAAATGGACCTTAGTCCGAATACATTGAGAAAATACCACGAGGCCGAAGAAACCCACGCAGCGTCCAGCGTAACTAATTCTATACCCCGTTGCAACATTGGCTTGAAACGTAGTGTTAATGGAAATGGCACTTTAGCTGTAATTAAAATTTATATTAAATTATATGTATAATTTTAAGAAAAGTTTAATTGAAAATTTAAAGTTTAATTAGAAGAATCATATTTAAGAAATATGTAATAAATATAAATATTCAACATCATACTTGTTACAAATCCAGAGAACATCAAGTTGATCCAACCACCGATCACTATCATAGGCAAAACGTTGGTCACATTTCCCTTCAGCATTTCAATCATCATATTTGGATCGGTCATAGGATTTTGAGAAACGGGAGGACGCTTCTGAGTCTTGAAATATCCAGTCTCTTCGTTGTTGAAGAAGTGTCTCCTAGTCATAAAGGCTACTTTCGGTATGTACTGCCCATTCTCCCGGAGCAGTCTGGAGCGTATCATGACTTGACTACAAAATATTTAATATTGTAATTAATATTTAGGTTTAAACGGAAAACTTTCAAGTAAATCAACATCTGCTTAAGTGTTTACCTATCTTGCACTTGATGAAGCTCGACCTTCTTCTGTGAGGCGAGCAATATCGAAACATAGTGGCGTATTATGCCGACTAGGAACGTGATCACTACTATAGGCAAGAATACCCAGCTTCGGATATTCGGATCTAGCAACAATTCGGCCATGTCAGCTGTCTCTGCCGCGACAAATCTATCTACGAGAACAAAAACGATGAAGCGACATAAAACCACTCACTCACTGCTCCATCACCAGGTTATGTCAACTAAATTCCCCCCACTTGTTCCCACTTAACACCCTTTAAAGAACAGTAGACCGATTTTTTTTAGATACTACTTAGAACTGCATAATCAAGTCCAAAAGCACATCTTGTCGCTGTTTGCTGATTGGTTGCAGTTACTGTTTCCAGGTGTCGAGCACGTAAACATTTCGACTTTGGCTCCATTCTGAAATATTTACTGCCAGTAATATTACGAAACGTAAGTATAAAAGTAAAACACAACGTCAATTAAGTAAAACGCAATATCAAAAATCAAGTTGAGACAGTAGTAACAAGAAACTAAATTATCATAATATAAATCTCAAGAGAAAACTGACATAAAAAAATTTGATATACATATTTATCCATTTCGGTTAATGCAGATTAACTTGATTTTTAAATTTTAAGAATTAAAAAGATAAACTAATTTATATATTGATAAAAATAAACGTAAAAATTAAAATAAGATAAAAAGTAAATTAAACTGGAATTAAAGTTAATCTGTATTGATAGAAATGGATAAAAGAGAACGAAATGAATTATGAATTTATGTGTAACATCCTTTAAACAATTAATAATTCACAAAGAATAATAAATAAAAAAGGAACATAGTTTTACGTATAATTAATATTTATTGCCACTGTGTGCAGGTGGAATACTTTCTTACTGACTAAGTATACCGAGATCACCTAAGAGCTAGGTTCGCCTGGCACCGGCAAGAGGACACCATCAATACCGGTGCGCCGCGCCGGGAATGAAATCCCTGCCGACCCCGCGGTCATGGGCGGCGCGCGATGGCTTGCGCGTGATGCGAATCAGTCTCTCCGGCGCACCGTTACGAGGTGAGGAGGAGAATCGTCGCCGTCGCCGTCGCTGTCGCCGCCGCCGTCGGTCGTCGCCGCTGTCATCGTCGCTGCGCGAGAACGCTCGTCGTCAGTTAGCATTCCACTGAAGTGCCGTCGCCCGGCCGTGCGAGCGCGTGAAATAGCGTGGCGAGAGTCCCGCCGACCCACGACGCGCCGTGCCGCGCCGCGTCGCGTCGCGCCGCGCCGCATCGCATCGCATCGCATCGCAATCGCATCGCATCATCGCGTCGCGCAACGAGCACGTCTCCTCGTGCGCGCGTGGCGTAATGATCGAGTGAGAACGGGCGTGCGGCACACGGGGGACTCCTGCCGACGACAACCGCGGCGACGCATCCGCAGAGAGACGATGGAGGGCTTGTGAGGGCGGTATCGCAGGAACCCCGGGGGCCCCCTGGACAAGGGGTTGGTCGAGACGCCACACGAGAGGGGCGAGGACGACGCGGACGCAGGAAGCGCGTGTTTAGGTGGGCTAGCGACGGGAGGGGGCTTGGCCGCTACCACCGGGAGCAGCGAAAGGCGAGCGTCGGCGACTACTCGCCGACGCGCACACCCGCACGCCCGTCCGTCCGGCCACCAGACCGGCTGTCACGACCGCCATGTTATCCTGGAGCGGCGGTGTTACGTCGCTGGCGCCGTCGCTGCTTGTCTACCTCCTCGTGCTCGGCGCCGCCGGCGTCGACGAGTCCGGTGAGTCGATCCTGCGGCACACGCCTCCTCCTCGACTGCAGGAGAGGACGGGAGAGGGAAAAGTGCAACGAGGAGCGCCGGGACGCGCCTCCGCGAGACGTCCATAGATCCGCGATTTCAGCCGCGCTGCTTTGACTTCGGCTCTATCTAGCTCTAGCCACGTTGAGAGTGAAAACGCGCGAGGGAGAGGCTGGGGAAACGTTCCGGAGCCTCTCCCGAACCCGAACGATCTCTCATTCGCGAGAAGCGAGAAATTAGCGAGCGATGCAATCTTAAGCAAATGTGATCGCGAGCGGTAATCTTAAGATTGATTTTTTTTTATATAGGAGGAGGTGGAAACACGAGATGATAACGCGTTCGGGGTTGAATTTCGATGACGAATCGGCGGATTTTCTGCGGAATCTCTTGCAGTATATTTTTTAAATCGCATATTGAGGAGAGACGCGATTTCGCATCGAAAGCCGGGAAGGAGCACGTGGAAAATCGCGCGCCGTGCGATCGATTGAACGCACTCGTTGGGTAGTACTACGAGATTCGGAGGTTTTACGACTCCGGCATCTCTCCTGCACGTTAAAGGAATTCATGGGCATTTCCATAAAGATTTTTTTTGACGCTCGGATTATTGAAATTGCGATTGAGCATTGTATAAAAACATATAAAAATAAAAATTAATTTTTACGTAGCATTCTTTTTATTTATTTATTTTTTTCATTAAATTTGAGATTTTTAGAAGGATTAAAATTTCGGGATCAGGTGTACTTCAAATTCTGGATTTAAAGATCCGAAGGGTTCTTATTGATTTTAGATCTTCCGTAGGAAAGCTGTAAAGTAGATCTAGATCTCGATTCAGGTACCCCTCGTTTCTTGAAAGCGAGGAAAGCGTGACTGGTGCCATTGTTCCATCCAACGAGATAACTCGCCTGTGACTAAACGGATGGAACTTTGTCTCATTTCGTCGAAAGATCCAATTCCAGTAATGCAAACTTCCATCCACTCGGTGTCACGATCCTGCGATCATCGCGCGCCGTTCGGACCACCCGCGACCCGGTTCCCACATTGGCAATTAAGCCGATCAAAATTATAATCGTCCACCTAGTAATGTACATTCCCGGCGTCAGCGTTACGTGCCAGGTGGTTGTTGAGAGAGAGGAATATATATATATATATATAAAATATGTATAAAAAAGAAGAAGAGACGAATTGATGCGCCAACTCCGCGAGAGTCCACTTTGCGGCTCGCGGATGAAAATAACTGCTTGCGTAGATATACTCAAATAACGAGTCGGACAACGACATTGAACTGGTTTAGGAAAATGTATGTATTTATACAGGCTGTGTGGTAATAGGTCATTTCTTCGTGACGATATTCCTCGCGAAAGAAACGATCTTTAAAAAAAAACCCACTTTTGAACATTTGTTGCTAGTTAAGAACTCTATAAATTACGCTGTAGAAATACATTATGTATAATGAAGATTTAATCTTCATGATAATTTTAGATAAACCTCACCTTGGTGAGGAAATCTTAATCTCGATGCGTTAATCAAGATAATTTTGCAACTTAAAAGGACGAGAAGACACGCGCTGTTCGATTACATTTTAGATAAAGAGATTATTCTATTCATTGAATGGATGTATTATCGTATGCTCTGTATGAATATGGTCACGTTATCATTTACCATCGATCGTTTATATATCACATGTATTTGTATATATAGGTGTATATGTGTGTATATATATATATATATATATACATATTACATGACTAAAATCACATGTATGTATCTGCATGAATGTCTGTAGGCACGAGCGTGTGTAAGGGCCGTAGATGTACGTATGCATGCGTGTGTGCGTGAAGCACGCGGGGGCGGTCGTTGGCATTGGACATGACACATTGTGGAAATAATTCAGCGAGATGCACGGAGAGGAGTGACTTACGATGTTTTTCTCCGTTTTGCTGCGTATACGAGGAATCCTAGATTGAGGCGTCGAGACAGAGAAAGAGATGCGAGAGAATATGTATTGTGTATGTTGGTATGTGTAATGTGTGATGTGTGATTTAAAACGTGAGCAAAATTAACCAATATTCTCTCAGTTGGTTGATTTTGACTTCTTTCCCCGATATGCTTGGCAGCGCGACACTTCAGTAAATAAAAAATATTTACATTAGTACTGTTTGAACGATGGGGAAAGAAAGATAACGAAACTGCGGATGCAATAAGGCCTACACGTGGACGCAGAGACTCGATGGAATGGAAATGACGGAGATTCGTCAATTAAAAGAACACGCGTTTGGTCATCTATCTTTCTACTCGTCGACAATGAACGGTCGCCGAACGGTCGATCGAGCTGAGGTTTAATTTGATTTCATTGATCGTGCAGGAATAGCATATTGGGTTTAAAGGAGCCAGTTCTGTAACCAATAACATGGCGCGAATTCTCGCAGAATTATGCTAAAGATCAATTCCGTTTTGTCCAAAGTTACGACCTCGAGCTTTATTTCAAATTCATTATTTGCATTTGTGTGAATTAATGCGAGGATTCAACGTTGTATTTCCTTGCTACAGGTATAGATAAACCAGCGGTAGCAATAGAACCGAAGTCCGAGCGGGCCGCGTCGTTGGAGATTCGATCGTCACAGGATAGCGAGGGTATCGAGGCAGGTAGCACCCCGTCGCTGATATGCAAGCTCAACGTGCCCGGTCAGGTCTGGTGGAGCACCGACGGCAGGAATCTCACCACCATCAAGGATTTCGAATACGGCGGACGACTCGACATAAAGAAGGCCAGCAGAAACGACACGGGCGACTACAAGTGTTCCGCGCAGACTGCCGACGGCGAATTCCTCGAGAAAAACATTCATATCAGAGTGATAGGTACATATCGAGCTAATTTAAATGCCTTCTTTACTTACGCGTGAGCGCGTTTACGATACGCGTATTTTGGATTTCATTGATAATACTCTGTCATAGTATTACGCGATAAAAGATTAAAGAATCAATTTTAAAAAATCAATTTGAACGCTATTTCATTAGAATGTCTTCTCTCGTGGTTTTTTCCAGAACCCGGCAAGATAGCGTCCGGCGGGGACGTAAGAGCAAAAGTGACAGAAGCGGCCAACTTGACGTGCCACATACATGGTTATCCATTATCCCAATTTACTTGGTTAAAAGGGAATGATTCAGAGAGCAGCGAACACTTGAAGGATCTGACTGTCGTCACGCAGATAAACGAGACCTATGCCGTCTTGGTCCTGGAATTCAAAAGTCTGGCGCGCAAAGACAACGGCACGTACGTGTGTCAGGCGAGCGACTACAACGGAATAGTGAGCGCCTTGACGCACTTATTTGTCACCGATGTGCCGAAAGTCAGCATAGATTTCATGAAGGCGGTCGGGGCCGGCAGCATATATCTAAATTGGACTGTCAATGACGGTAACGAACCGATCAAGAAGTACTTTATCCAGCATATGAAGAAGGGCACAGATCAACGCCAGTACTACGCCGAGCAGATTGGCGGAGGTAATTCGAGTTACGTTCTCAAGGGATTTGAGAGCGGCACTGCGTATCAAATCGGCATCAGCGCTATCAACGCGATCGGCACGTCACACATGCAATTAGATCCACGATGGATTACCACGCTTGAAAAAGGTATTTCTGAAAAAGACGTTACAAATTTTTAATAAACCATTTCGTATTTCACAAAGCTTAAATCAACTTAAAAAATAAATTTAACTAAAAAGAATTATAAATTCTAATTTAATAATCTGTAATTTATAACTTAAAAACGATAGTGGAATAACTTTAAAATTGTTTAGCATATATGCATATGAAATAATATTTATAATTCAGCGTTTAATTTCCACGGCAAGAAAAAGCCATGTACTTATAACTGTCATACTTAAATCTTAATTTTATATTGTTTTATTGAATATAGCATAATGAATATATTACAGATCCAGTGTTTGTACCGAAAGTATCCGTGAATGGCGTGACGGAAAATTCGATCACAATAGGTTGGACCGTGCCACCGGCAGATTTGAAGGAACACGTGCATTATTATAATCTGATGGTCACTCACGCTGATCAGAAGAGAGAAGCGGTGCATCCCGCCCAGCTGTTTACCGTGTACGCTTTTGTGGATCTCGATCCAGCGACTACATACAATTTCAAGATAGCCGCCTGTAGCGAATACACGAAACAATGCGGTAATTGGAGTGCCGAAGTAAACGGCACTACCCTAGACGGAGGTATGTCGGCAGGCATCATATGAGAAAAGATTCACGTTCGATAAATATTCAAGCATATCCGTTGTTTTTCCAGTGGCAAGTCCTCCAAAGAATCTCATCGTTCTTTGTCACTACGACAACATAAGCAGCTACAGTTTCATGTCCATCACGTGGAAACCTCCGGAAAAGCCAAACGGTATTATACAGCGCTATAATATACAATTGAATGGCGTGGCAAAATTCAAAAATGATATGGGACGTCTGGACATCCACAATTTCGTACCGCCCAGCTGGAGCGTTTATAAGAGAAACAGCACACATTACAATAAAATACCTCCCAATACGAATTATACGGTACATTACAAATTATTTAAGTCGATTAGAATTATATTTTCTAAATTATTTCTCATTTAATTAGAACAATTTCTAACTTGAGTTTATATCATACAATAACACTGAATAAATTTCTGTGCTAAAAATGAATATTTAATCGAAGGTTCGGGTGCATGGAGTTACAAGGTCTCGCACTCCTGGCAAAGACGCCGTAGGAAACTGTACGACGCCAGTCGCGATTCCAGATCGCGACAATATGAACCTGCGCAGTTGGCGGAAGATCGAAAGTCAGGGTAGACAGTTGTTCAAGCTCTATCTACCACGTATCTCCGAACGTAACGGTCCAATCTGCTGCTACCGTATCTACCTGGTGAAACTACCACCACACAAGACGGTCAGTGATTTGCCGCCACCTGAGGAGGTAGCAGTATACTCTTATCAATACGTGCACAACTCGCCTACCGGTGGTGCTTACGTCGCCGAGACATTCGACAGCGATCAGTTGTTAACTGAGATCTTCCTCGGCGACGGCGAGTCGTCTAACGGTGGTAGTATGTGCAACAAATGCGTCGGTTTACGACCCAAACCGGCACCACCGTTGTTACACTTTGTTCCGGAAATCCCGTCGACTACCACGTCAATTTCGAGTAACACAAGTAGTACCGTTATAAGCACAACGGTAATTACGATCCCGACGACAACTATGAATAGCAGTGGTAGCAGCACAACTAGCAGCCCATCTACCACATCAACGATAACCACTATGGACACTACAAAAATTGACACAACCACGGCCGTGCCTGTGATTATTAATACCACGGAAAAAGCGGAAAGACGGAAGAGAGAAGACATGCCGCTGCAAAAAGCATCCATAGACGGATCCGGAGAATTATCGCCCTGTGATGGTTTTCTCGATGAAACTTCGAACTATACTGGTTTCATTGAAGTTATCGGTATGTACGATTATCGATGAATTTACGAAGTACTTCAAGTTTGGTATTAGATGATGGTAGCGCATTAGATGATGGTTGATTTTTTGCAGTATTCGATGAAGAAAAGAATCAATATCTACCGGCTTATAGCAGTTACTTCAATCCTCTTTACGGCGGAGTGGATCCCCTCAGTGTAACAGCCGCGGAAGCGACTACTGTCAGAGAAATGATAATACAGCTCTTCATCGCCCTGATTTTAACTCTCACAATTCTGTTTATCGCGCTTTGCGTGTTGTATAGATTTACAAAACGTGCGCAAGAAAGAGAAGAAGTTATAACGTTGCGCAATAGTTTTAGGTAAGTTCTAGAATCTCGCGATTTTTTTCTTAAACAGAAAATTTTTGAATAATTTATTACGTAAATTATTTTAATAATATATAGATTTTGTATATTATATATTATTAAATTTTAAATAATTAAGTTTTTTTTAACAGCTGTTTTTAAAACTTCTTTTTCTTGTTAAAAACTTGTAGAAACATAATAGAATATATATAAATTTTTTCTGTATAATTATATAACTCCTATTAATATTAATTATTAATACTAATTAATATCTCATCAAAATGTTTTTGAAAAATGCAGTGTTCACTTAATGAATGCCCTCTTTCCAGACATCTCTGTAGAAGTCTAAGAGGTAGACATCAACTCGTGGCAGCAAGTCCACCGGACATGCCGCCCATACCCAAGGGCGAGTTGTTGCAGGCATACTTGGAACGCCATCGGGACTCGGATTATGGTTTCCAACATGAGTTTGAGCTGCTACCCGATCGATTCACGGATAGAACAACGCGCGCATCCGAAGCGCAGGAGAACCTCTACAAGAATCGTTATCCAGACATCAAGTGTTACGATCAAACAAGAATACGTTTAGCGCAGATGGACGGGATTTGCGGCTCCGATTACATCAATGCCAACTTTGTGCTGGGCTACAAGGAACGCAAGAAGTTCATCTGCGCCCAGGGCCCGATGGAGAACACTGTGTGCGATTACTGGCGCATGATCTGGGAGCAACATCTCGAGCTGATTCTAATGCTGACAAATCTCGAGGAATATTCGAAGACCAAGTGCGCCAAGTACTGGCCGGACAAGCGCGAAACCAAAAACTTTGGTGACATCACGGTGGAGCACGTTAAAGAGCGCGCCTATTCGGACTACGTGGTGCGCGAGTTGAAGATGACGCGACTAGGCGAGCGCGATTCGCGCGCGATCGTGCAGTATCACTTCCTCGTGTGGAAAGACTTTGTCGCTCCCGAACATCCGCACGCGATTCTACGCTTCATCAAGCGCGTAAACGAGGCATACTCGCTTGAAAAGGGACCGATCCTGGTGCATTGCAGCGCCGGAGTGGGCCGCACTGGGACGCTTGTGGCATTAGATTCCTTGTTGCAGCAGCTGGCCGAGGAAAGCCAGGTTTCCATCTTCAATACCGTGTGCGACCTGCGACATCAACGCAATTTCCTCGTGCAATCACTTAAGCAATACATCTTCATCTATCGCGCGCTTATGGAGATGGCACAATACGGCGATACAGAGATCCCGGCACCACAGCTCAAGTCCACAGTCGCCAAATTGAGACAGCGGGACAACGGGAAGGAAAAATGCAGGATGGAAGAGGAATATGATGTAAGTTACAAGCCAGAATTGAATGCCATAAATAATTTTTATTTTTTTTATCAATTTAATTTTGTTTTTATTTAAAATGTGCAAATTAAAATACCATATGTGCCAAAATTCTTTTTATGAATATTGTTTATATCAAATTATTTACTGTATCAGTTTGTCTCGTTTTTATTTTTTAAATCTTTTTTCGGCGTGTTCTACTTGTGTATTGAATGGGTTAACGAATCACTTGCGAAAAAGCGGTTTTACATTTTCAATAACCAATATCCAATAAAGTAGAATAGACAGTGAATATATATGATATTCGATGAACACATGTACATGTTACACTTTTAAATTTCCTCAACGATTTCATTGAAAAATGAATTTTTTTTCTCTTATATTTACATTGTGTCATTTTTGTTTGTTATAGAAAATCAGTTCCGTATTGGAAGATCGGAAATCCTTCTCTGTCGGCGGCGGAGACGAAAATAGATCAAAGAATCGAAGTGAAATGGTAATACCATATGACAGAAATCGCGTGATACTCACCCCAGTTCCGGGTAGAGAACATTCAACGTATATAAACGCATCATTCATCGAAGGCTACGACAATTCCGAGTCGTTTGTCATTACACAAGATCCATTAGAAACCACCATACCGGATTTCTGGCGAATGATCTCGGAACAATGCATTTCTACAATAGTTATGTTATCTGACGTAAGTATATATGTATATGTATATATTTTTTCCTCTCTTTATTTTTTGTTGCATTTATTAAAGATATTGGTTTGAATTTGTCGTAATTTTTTGCAAGAAGTAATATAACTGTATGAATATTGCGTTAATATAATATACATGGTATGCAATTTCATACAGCAAATTTTTAGGGAATTAATTAACTTTTTTTATATTGCTTTATAATATATACAAATAGTATTTGAATGTAATTTGATCAACACAATATCTTAAGTAAATGATGTTAGTTTCTTATTAGCATATATATTCCTAAGACGGAATAAGATACATCAACTTTTATAATCGGGTGAGAGAGATATCAGGGTCCCCGATCTTAATAATAAAATAGAATAGCATGCGTACTTTTAGGAAAAAGAATTTAGGAAAAGACTTTAAAACAAAGAATTCATACCAGAATGAATATCATAATCGCGTATAAAATAAATAATATTTTAAATAAATAATAATATTATAAATAATATTTTCAGTTGAATGAGGGCCCGCGGAAATGTCCACGTTACTGGCCTGACGACGAGACCGATTATGATCATATAAGGGTCCGTTACATCCACAGCGAGAGTTGTCCATACTACACGCGTCGCGAGTTTTGCATTTTGAACACGAAGACTGATGAGAGTGGAGTCGTGAAGCAGTATCAATATCACGGCTGGCCAACGGTGGAGGGTGAAGTACCTGAAGTGACGCGCGGTCTCATAGAACTGGTGGACCAGACACTGACGAACGACACCGAGACGAGTGGCTCACTGGTCGTGCACTGCAGCTGCGGATCAGATCGGAGTTCCATGTTCGTGGCACTTAGCATACTGGTCCAGCAGCTGCGCACTGAGAAGCGCGTGGATATTTTCACAACGACGAAGAAATTGCGCTCTCAGCGACACGGCATGATCAGCACCTTCGTAAGTATTTTCATAATTTTCTTCATGTCAATTGTAATAAAGAATTTGATATTTTGTACTTTGACATAAAAAAATTCCGTTTGAGAAATAGATAATAATTTTGAAATATTGTAACAATTGAATATAGAATAACAATTACAATTAACACATTGGTAGTAGTAACAATTGAAATACATAAATACTAAATATCTATCAATTTTCACTCTCCACTATTCAATTTTAAAGCTCAACTATTCATGATGAAATAATTAATCACAAGTTTAAAAATTATAATTCAATTTCTTCATTTATTGTATTTATTGTATTTTATCATTGTATTTTGTGTGTAATGTTTGTCATTGTATGTGTTACAGGCGCAATATGAGTTTCTTCATCGTGCCATCGTGAATTATTCGGATCTTCACAATTTGGCCGATGATGAAACGGCGTCATAATGCTTGAAAAGTAACAAGAACGAGATTAGATTGTTCTAAATATTGTTTGGGCAGACATGTGCGTGAGAAAGTTCCGTGACAGGTGTCTAAATCTACTCCACGAACATTCAAAGAAGCGTACATTGCTCCAACCAAAGATGAATAAACATCGATAAGGAATCATTGATGTCATTCTCATCATTATCGTCATCATCGTCATCTAGACAAGCGGATCGCGACTACATAACGCGGATCTAGAGATTACTTGTACATAATATATCCGCAAATTTTACATGTGCTGATTAATTAAGTGTGGAAGAGGAGCATTGACTTGAGATTAACTAGAAATGGAGCCGTCGTGGTATCATCACGTGGATTTCCGACTTTGGTGAGAACCAATGCAAAGTGCAGTGCGTGACATTGTCACGAAACCGTTACAGAAGCTTATTTTTATCGGTAATGATTCAGCCAGAGCTAGTAATGTATTCACAGTGTGACAAAGTTTTGATATCGAAATCCGACGTTGAGCAGATAGGGATGCTCTTGTCGGTATCCTCTATATGGCTGTACAGCGAAGGACTGACACAGGAAACGGCGGATGTAACTTGTATAGGTATGACAATTCATTCTTCTGACAAGTATATGAGACGCGGACTATAATTCTGAACTGCTTCACTCTTGCGAATCGCAATTAAAGCTAAATGACAAGAGAGCTCATCATGATTATTCGCACAATTCGTGAACCGATCGCAGAAATTTCTCCGAGGTTCCCATTAACGCGTTACATATTTATGTGTTCTTCAGTGTATGCATTTTTATTACAATGTATTACGCATATCATGCGTGCTGATTTTTCTTCTAAAAGATAAAAAAAAGACTGATAGTCTGATAGTCTTATTCAGTTCGAATATACGCGATTAAAGCACGTATCTCGTTTGCACCAACATTTATATTTCGCTGTGAATCGTAATATTGCGGCTATGGGGGGGGGGCAGTCATTCTCTTTTCCATTTTTGCTTTTATATTTGGGAAAAAATTTGTAGTATGTATACGATATATATGTATATGCGATGTGCTTTTTTTACACGTGATGACACGAGAATTATGTTCATTACTTAAATCGATTGCTAAACGGGCTGGGCAAACTATCTTATTCTAAATTCAAAATATAAAATGGAAAAGATATTCCAAAGATATATTTCGAAGACGAGGCGCAAAGATGATAATTTGACATGAAAATATGGTTCAGAATACAAGATATAGAGCGTGACTTGATGTGTTCGAAATACCGCCCGGCCCTGCGAGAAAAGACGACGGCGGAAAAATTGGTGAGATCAATATAAACAAAAAATTAAGTAAATTGTAGATTAAGCGGTAAGAGAAAAAAAAAGAGAGAGGAAAGAATAGAGTTATATGTTTATTCCTTCGCACGTTCGTTTAGTTCTAGTCAAGTTTCAAGCTTCAGCACGTGCGCTGCCAAGCCATAACGCCAACCTTTTGTAGGAGGTAGAAGACAATCAGGTTAATTACGATTCGCATCGCGTCCCGATTATTTCCTTTTTCTTTCCTTCTATGCAGGAATCAGTCTCGTTCCATTTTAATCAGAGATCCTTCGATGAGAAACACGAAATAATAACATGTCTGATTTCTAAAATTATTATTAGAATTGTAAACATTTGGGTTTAAGTTCGTTAAATTACAAGATTTTTTGCCAAATTTGACAAAGCTAGAAAAACAAAATTGGTAATTGAAATAAAACTTGAAGTGTCGACGAAGCTTTTTTTATATTTGGACTTATTTAATTTAGCTGTGTTATTTTTAAAAATCTTATATATTTCTTGTATAAAATAATTTATAATTTTTCTCGAGAAATCAGTAGGAAAAAAATTCTAATTTTTAAATAATTTTTAAAGAATCTGACTTCGGCGTTATTGCGTGATTCACACATTGGAGGACTTATTTTAATGTTAAACACGCTGGATGGATGTGTTCCGCCTTATTACGTGACAAATAGACACATTAGTTTTTAGTCGTTATCGCATGAATAACTCGCTTCGGTTATGTTGTAGTTGATAGAGAGCCTCTAAAAAGATAGGAGGGACACTCGCCGCCTGTATTTATAAATATACATATATATATATATATACATTGTTACACTATCGCCTATCGCTGTTACTATTTGTATCGATGAATGGTGTGACAATACTTGTTTCGTGCTCCCTCTCAATAATACCTGTTGTTATACGTGCGTTCTCCGCAGGGTCACGCGACGTTTCGTTCCATTTTACCCGTCGTAATATTAATCTATAGCTCTCCTTCAGTTAGACTCACGAACAGCAGCGACTGCGAAACTAGAAGAGTCGTGTGAATAAAAATGAAGCAAATCTCTAGAATTTAATATAATCTGTTTTTTTCATCAGCAAAACAGAGCTTTATTATACTTTTAATATGAATAATTTACATTGTATTTTTAATATAAGTAATAATTATTAAAATAATATAATTATTATTAATAAATAATAATTATATTATAATTATATTACTAATAAATCAAATAACGTCTTTGGAAGATCTTTTATCGTCTTGTTGTAAATTTACTTATAAATTTAAACGTTTATTCACGCGACTCGTTAATTACGGCTTCCTCTTATTTACAACAGATAACATTTAAAGTTAATGTTGCGAGTCGGACAATTGTCGTTTCGACTGCTACTGTAAACGCGCATACCTTCCACGCTTAGTATTTTATTTTATTGCCACGTTTATTATTATAACGTTACAATACACGTCACGCGGACAGAAAGTCCGACGACCTGCGATCGGTCATAGTTTCATATTTGTCTCTCACGGGTTAATCCATAATTTCCGAACGCCTAATCAACAAGATGCGACTGAGAAAAATGACAAACTAGAAATCCTATTGATAGCACTTGACAATTCTTCGCACGCGATCTGCATGATATACCATCCGTTTTCCCACGAGAATTTCGTTCGATCAGATCGGAGTGTATTTCGAAACCTTTTTCTTCCATCTACCGATCATAATTCTCGTGCGATATACGTTTTAGTTTCGATGTAGAGATTTAGCGAGAAAGACCATTCCGCCAGAGATCTTTCGGTGAGACGCGAGAGCCAATCGACATATTTCTTAACTATAGGCGAAGAAATTAATCGATTAAGACTAGAATTAAATTTATACTGATGAGTGATAAGAGACTCTGAATGACGCGCAAAAAGGAGATTTGTACTCGTCTCCAGTTCAGAATGCACAAAATACTCTTAAGAGAAGAGACGAGTCAAGAGAGATCGATAGAAAAATTGATCTGAATTTTCGCAATTAACTTTTCTTTAAATTAAAGAAATCTCACATCATTTTTTATCTTTTTTCTACATCTTCTGTTTTCTAATTCTTTTATTTTATGAAATTAAATAGTTTATCTTTGTAATAAGTATTAAATGTATATCATAATATATGAGTTTTTATCCAATTACTGAAGCTTCAAGATCAGGAATTTTATTTATGCCACATAAACTCCCGTTATATAATTAATTTTATTTTATATCTAATTTTTTTATAAATATTTTATATGGACAACGTAATAAACAATATGTAAATTTCTCAAACAGAAAAGAAAGGTAATTTGTGGGCAATAATTTCGTGATTGTTCCTTAATTGGGAATTATGTTCCTTCGAATGCGCGGCGCGGTTTCAAGCGGAACGACACTATGCGAGATACCGAATCTTTAATGATATTTCCCCAATTGTATAGCGTAGCCAAAATAATATTCTTTTATCGTCTGTAATAATAACGGAACTAATGTCCCGTCGAACTAACATACATTCGTACTCGAGGAGAAAGAGTGCTATTCGGAAATAAGATTCGAATGCATACACTCAAAACGCATATTAATCGCTACCGTTAACTAGCATGGTAACAATTCCTTTTTGATAAAATCGGGTGAATGATGCCGACTCTTCCTGATCTCTCGCCCAGGAACAAACTCCGCTCCTTTGCGTCGACTCGCCATCGACTGCAAATGTAACTCTATTTTTACATTTAAAATTTTCTACATTCGCGAGATGAAGAGAACAGGAGACTATTCATCCGGAGTAGGAGGCGACGGTCCGCTTTTGATACGAGATGGAATGTCTTGCGGGATCCTGGGACCGGACCACTCTGTCGTGGCCAGGAAGGGTGAAGTGAGTTATTCACCACTGCGACTGAGGTTCGATACGCGGATAATACGCTCAGCTACTTGCAAAGTGGTAATTTAATAAAACTTGATACTGTGAAGTTCCCACCGGTGTCGCATGCGTGCAAGATTGCGTTGAAGATTGAAACGAGGCCTACAGATGCGAGAGGAAAGGCAATAATAAATAAATTGACTTTCAATGATCACTCTGCGATATTCACACAATCTGCTCGAATTCTTTTTAACTCGTTGCACTCAAAAACTTCTTTTTAGAAAAGAATATGTGATAATATTAATACGTGTGGCCTAATTCTTTGCTATTCTTTCTGTGATTTTAATAAAACAATCGTCTGCAAGAGACAGACAGAGTAATATTATATCTTTTAAGTAAACATTTTATTAATTTCAAGGCATCAAAGATTAATGAGAAAAAATCATGAGATAAAAAAGAAACAGTATACATATTTATTCATATAATAAAATGTGCATATACGATTTATTTATGTAAAATTAGGAGATGTGAATAATGTAGAGTGATCTTTATTCTTATCTTTCCATCGTTATCACATTTTGAATAATAGGGAAACATCTCGAATTGCAAATTCGCTAACGAAAAATTATAAATTCTCTGTAAGATAAACGTATTAAATTTAATTTAATTACGTTTAAACATTTTGCACATGTGATCTATCTTTTTAATTGCAATACAATGTATATAATAAGTACAATTTTTAAAGATGATAAAATATGTGTAACGTTAAAATTAATCAGTTATAATTATCGCGATTCACATTATCCTTCAAGAGTCAATTTATCTTTTGAATTATATTTATCTTTGAAATTGGATTCTTCCTCTTAACGTTTCCTAATAAAGGGATTATAAAGCGTGCAAACAGATCGGTTATCTAATTAAATAACTTTACATTTAATTGTTCAAGATATTCGAGGTATTCCCTTCCAAGTGAGAGATTTTAACTTAGGGAGTGTACATGCACCATCATCGGCTGGAACGTCTTGCGCGAATGGCAGAAGTGCATGCCCTGTGAGAACGTGTGCGTGACGTGTGTTATGTGCTAAGAGGATTCGCGAGGATCAGAGGAGACGGCGGTTCAAAACGCGAAGAACAAGAAGAAAAATATTTAGTGCAGAAAAAACGTTTAACGTGGGACGCACTATGTCGATGTTGCATTGCATTTCGAGAGCAACGACGTGCATCGAACTGCAATACGATTTACATTCTAATTATCTTATTACGTTGAACCTGTAAGATCGAGTAGAGAGTGATCGTGGCCGCGACTAGAATTGCTTTCTCCATCTCTTTTTTTATACAATAGAGATTCTCTCTATTGTAACTTCACCAATCAAGCGGCGATTTTTTAGCGGAAGAACGCGAGAGTCACCGTCGTCTCCATGCTCGTCGATTATCAATAGGCTCGAATTTTGTAAATTAAACTTAACGATTAAGGTAGCACACGGGAAGTACCACCGCGCATTACATTAACAATTACGCGCGTTCGTACATGGTAACGAGATATAATTGTAAGAGACATTTGCATATATATAGTCTTAGTCTTTTGTATGATATTCACACGAAGGAGGAAAAACAAGGTGGATCACGTTGAAAGATCTATATCGGAAATATTAAGTGTACTGATAAGAAGGCAATCGGAAATACTTGACGCGCGTGCGAGATTACTATCGAGAGAACAGATCCAAAGATGCGCAATCTCGAGAGTTCTGCTGTCGAGAGTCAATCTCCAAGAGTAGAACTCGCGAGAGCACGCGCCGAATTTTGCGATAGCGCTCATCATCGAATCATTCTTTTGTATGAAAAGTTGTAAAGCGATATCGGTAACAGTGCACTAGATGTGAAAGGAAATACATGACACAATAATGAGCCGTACTTCTCTCACGCTTCTTTCCCAATTTATATCTCTTTTCTTTACATACTTTATACAAATTTATTCTGAAGAAATAACATGTAGTAAAGCGTTATCTTTTGAATTCGGAAGAAAAGATCTTTAATATTATTTAATTTTTATCTCTTTTCGTACCTTCAATGAGAAAAGAGTTCAAAAACAGTTTCAAAATATATGTAGTATATATATATATATATATATATA
>VBVR01002008.1:9514-25637 GCA_011638315.1 Tetramorium parvispinum
TTAATATTAAATACTAGAATATTAATAATTTATTTGTTATAAATAACTTGCATATGAAATATATCATTTATAAAATTTAAAGAAATTATAAAATATACATAAAAGATTAATTTTTAAAACTTTAAGTTCTCTAAAATACTGCCAAGTAACAATGTTTATATTTTTAATATCCTATTCTATTCTAATTAATTTTCGATGATCATATTAAAACTGGAGTAATATATGTCTTAACTTTCCTATTGAAAAAGCAGATTCTTGTATGCAATATTTATCTCTAGCTCTACATTCGTTATTTTCACACGCGACCTCGTTTTTCGTCGTACGTGTTCGCCATTCGAAAATTTCGTAAATAGTACATCAAGTTAGCGATCGATCCTCCGACCATGTCAACTCGAAATAGAGTTTCGCGGAGTGATCTTTAGCGTCATCGACTTTGGTCTCTTGTCCTCACTTGTCCGAACTTGGAGCACAAGAGGAGATGAAGTATTCCCGTAGCCTAAAACTCGCTCTCCCGAGAAGCGCGACTATAACAAATGAATCCAATCAATCTAGCCACGTCCGCCAACGATTCGTTATTTGATTTTCTCCTCGCTGTGAAAAGTAAAATTTTCATTCTTGACAAAGAACGAAGAGAACTCTTACTTCCGTTATATAAAAGTCATTGAATTAAATAAATTTCATTTCTTTGATATCAATTATGTACATAAATATAGATTAGTTTGAATAAAATATTTTTAATTTTAAAAACCGTTTAAAAACCGTTTGATCGCGATTGAAAAGTAATCGTGAAGAAAAATATTCCATATATATTTTATAAATGCAACAGCAGTACGCAATGGAAATTATAAATAAACTGCGGCTCTTTGAGATTAAAATTAGTATTTATTCGAAATTCTCGGTCTTTGTTTGGAATTAAAATAAATTTGTATCATATACAAAAATAACACATCACGCAATAACGTAACGATTCATTGTGCAACATGTATATCCGACAGAAATTCTAATCCGATATTTCACTTATTCTATCTTACGATATCGCGTTTGATAAAAAAAATCACAAAACTAATATCTCTCTCGAATCGTAATGCTTCTACCTTGGTCGAGCGGAAATTTCTGTCGAGAAAAACCTTGATATATAGGAAGAAAGGCGAATGATACGTCGCGCCTCGCTGCGCATTTACATCATTAAACCGTGACATACAATATTATAATTCCGTGAACGAGTGCCGTCTCTATATGCAAGCGCATCGATCTGCCTGTACATATGCTTCTCTGTGTGTGTGTGTATGTGTGTGTGTGTGTGTGTGTGTGTGTGTGTGTGTGTGTGTGTGTGTGTGTGTGGAGGGGAGGGAGGAGCGGATTCAAACCTATTATCCCATATCAGATTTCATCCCTGTAAGCATGTCGCGCATGTGTGCGCATCCGTTTGTTACGTGGCGATCTGACAGTACAAGCTGCCAAGCGTACTATGTCGCCGATATCCGGTTATTGTCTCAGAATCGAAGGGCTGTCCATGATGACAGATTTAATCCTCGATTGCGACTTTGATAGGACATAAGAAAATATTACTACAGTTAATAACGATGTGTAAAATTAAAACCTTGTATTTTTACATAAAACAGTAGGATTAAAATCATTTCCTCAGATTAATATTTTAATCTTAATGTATATCTTTCCTGCTGTCATACAGATACCAGACAAAAAATTTAAAAAGAGATTACATTATTTTTATTGAGGATTTATCAATTTTTGAAAATGAATAAGGCTCTTGTCTATTCATGAAATGTTAAATGTATTAATTAATAATAATAAATGTGAAGAAAATGTTATTTAATATGTAAATGTGTCTTTTTTACATTTATATTTGATTTTATGAAATTTTAATGTATAGCGTTTTTAATTTTTAGTGTGTAAGTTCTGATGATGTCATTAGCTAGAGTATTGTACTTTGCGGATACCGTTGGACGACGATGGTGAAGGCGCGCACCGCTCGCTTGTATACAGAATTAATCCAATTTCTCATGGGCACGCCCGCCTTCCTTGGGAACAACGCGCATCGTTCCACCTCCGTACTCTGTTCCCTCTCATTTTTTATTCAACAGGCAAAACAGACGTGAAGCTAGGCGCCGCCGCCATGATGTGCCACAGAGGTGCAGTAATGATTGGACCCGAGCAAATAATTCTCGATTTATTTTTCGTAAATAGAATATGCGTGCTTCCACGACGACGCTCGGAGAGGCTATAAAACATGTTGAACCGTGGGAAACATCGCAAGAATTTATGAATCATGTAAGTGCATTAGGGATTTTCAGGATTTTCTTTATTCACAAAAAAAATCTAAAAAGTGCGAGGTCTCGAGTCTTAACCGAATAATTTTCGCGGTTCTGTAAACGGGGCGAATTTCTCCAAGCGACTTTCTAAGAAAAACGTGACTTGCACTCCCGCGAGAACTCGTTATGCGCCACTTTGCGGGAATTATCTTTCCCCTCCTTTTGAAAATTATTCGGAAGTTTCCTCTTGCGACCAGTAAAAATTACATGCCTGAATAAAGGCACAATTACATATATGATTACTACAGAAAAAAAATGAAATTAATTCAATGGGATAATAAGTTTCATTGAACGCAAAGGAAAAACACGAGAGCAGTATCGCGTTAAAAATGCTTTAATGTTGTTAACGTAATGTTGTAATTAATTGGATTATGTTAAAATTAAAAGTCTTTTGAATTTAATTAATTAATTAACATGATAAATTGCATTGTACTTTAATTATAAAATTAATTGAACAATTTTGTTGTGTGATTTTGCTTCATGATACACGTCACAAATGTCACTGATTGATGGGGACTCATCAGTCTTTGTTTACGTCAGCTATTAAACAAATGGATCCATACAATGAAATATCCTATCGTACCAATCAACAGTAAAATATAATATTGTTACAATAGTAACGTCTAACAAGAGTTTGTTAGTTTTACTTTGAATAAACAATATCGAGCTTTGATTTTGCAAAAATAAGTATTTTTCTAATATTTAATATTTTGATGCACGAGCAAATACATATTAAACAATTTATTATTAAAGAAAATCGATTTCTACTAAAATAATAACTCGTACTGAAAAACTTTGTGTCTGTAGCAAAATTGTTATTAATTCTTACGATTTTCTCAAACTTTAGCTCTTAAGTTTATTAATTAAATTAAATAAAAATTTCTTTTATATTAATAAGTAAGATAAATAAGATAAAATAATTTTAGAAAAATTAATATGCATTATCTTAATAACTATTTTTACAAATCGATAAATTTTGGGAAACCTAATTTGACTATTAGTTCTTCAATGCTGTAGAGAATTATCGAACACCGATTTCGATTTAATGGCAAACCGCCTATTAAGATCTGATAATTAAATCGCGCCCAATGAAATTAGCTAACGGTTGAATGTTATTGATTTCACTAATAAATTGAAAACGAGATATAGAGATGTATATACATTCTCTATCTTCATGAAGCTCTCTCTAACGGTAGAAAAACATATTTTCAAAATTTTATACATTCAAATGCAATTACGAGAAATATACCGTAACTTTATAATCTGCAATTCATTATTTCTTCTACCACGAGCTTTCATTATGTAATTGATTTAAAATATTTAGAAGACAAACAATATTATATTTGCCACGAAAGAAAACAAATCGCATCGAAACCAATTTTGTGACGGCACAGCACGTGCGATGTATGGTGTGACGGCAATTCGTTATTGTTTGCCAGCAACGTCGAATAGATCGTAAAGGCAACGAGCATATAGTCCATTAAAGGGATAACGAGAAGGATGCTAAACTTTTACGACAGGGTCATCCATAACAGAGTTCGCTAATGAAGCTGTCAGGTATTAAAGTGTTGTGCCTAAGGACGGATAATTATTAATGATGACTTTAAATAGCTATACTGAAGCATTTCCTATACACATCGGAAAAAAGAGTTAAGAACCTAATTAAGCAATTGAAAAAAAATGTCTTTCGTGAACAAGATGAAGTTTTGAAAAAATGAAAATTTTTACGTAAATTGACGCGTTAAAAAATGGATCGTATTAATATAAACACTCAGCTTTTACGAAAAACGAAAATTGTCTACGAAAGTAAGAGATTTGTTCATTGTTGAAGTTACAATGATTTATTCAAAGTTTGTGATATATTTTCCTGTTTATCGCAGCATCTCCCTTAGTTTTATATAAACATATCGCGACTTCACACAGAAAACAAGAGCTATAAGATAGTTGTACGTGACTTGAATGCGGAAATTTATCTCTGGTAAATAAACATCTTAAATCGCATTCTGCCCCGCTTATCAAAGTATTCCGCTCCGCAAAGTGAGACTTTAGGAATTTGTTTTACATAACAATGATCCTTCAGTTCTTTAACAATGTAGGTAAGAGCTGTATATTCTTCAGTCGAAGAAAATATTTCGTTGAGTTGATACGTTGCCAAAATGCATCGAGCAACCTCAATTGGAAGCTAGCCAATAAATAGCCAATAACTGTGACCATGGTGCACACAAGCATATGATATTACTTTCGGGTTATTTCAAGTTCTGTTCAAGATATCGAGCTATAAATATTTTTAGGAAAAAATTTAAGAATTTAGGAAATAACTACATTCTTTTCAATTTTTTTATTCCTTAAAAAGAATAAATAATTTTATATATTGAAAGCGAATTGAAAATGTGGCGAGTAGGAAATATACGTATTAGACTTATATTTCTTGCTTTTGACTTTTGATAAAAACCTTTTCCATAATAAACATTTATACTGTATAAACTTTTTGTTATTTAAAAATTTAATTAGAAACATTAAACGTTTTGCTGTACGCTTTTGTTTGGAAATTATGCATAAAATACTGCATTTTGATCTGAAAATTGGAGAAGAAATGATCAGGGAAGATTTGTTTTACGTTTGTATCAGTTAATTATAAGCTCGATTGAACAAAATAAGCATCATAAGGTTTCTAATTAAATTATTGCAATATAGATTTGGAAAACCGATAAATTATGTATAGAGATTATCAGTAAGTGAATGAAGTGATGAACGATAACGCTTAATTCATGATATCGCCCATCGAATCGCACCACACACGCATACACACACACACACACAACAAGTCCTTAATTATTATCGGCCCGGAACACCAATATTCAGGTCGAGCCTTATGGTATAAAATCAGTGCATTCCGCTGGATATTCCTGGGCTGGAAATTCAGCCGGTTTATACATACACATGTATAGACGGAACGGACTTATTCCGGCGGCCTCGTGGTCGTTCTAATTAAGCCGACGGAAATGGATTGCAATATACGCTTATATGTTTTAATCGATATCGCGGCTTGATATCGATACTTTAAACCATTCCTTTATTTCCCGAAAGAAAAGGCGATTCCGAATATCAACTGCGGTTGTAAAATTAATTTATTTCTTGGACGTTGCACACACACACACACACACACACACACAATAATACTGGAAAATTTATTTGATATTTTACGATAAAATTTTAGTCGATAAAAAATTTCTACTTCGAAAATCGTAGTACGTGTCTCTTTCAAAAATTGTAAATTCTAATCTACGTAATCTCTTTGATATATTAATAATTTATTACTCAATTAATAGCGAATCATATAAGCCATAATGAAATCGCTGTTAAATAGATTTGTCTAATTTTCCTCTGTCAATCTTTCGATCGTTGAAACGGCACGTGCATCCGAAACTCGATAGAGTTTGTAAGCTCCACTTCTTATCCGGGCACGCAGCAGCATTGTTCATTAGCTCCTTTATTAATCCAGTTGGCTGTTACCCGAGGTGACTCGCTTTCCTCGTCTTTTACAGGAAACGGAAGAGCTTTTGTGCACGTCGCGTGATCGATCGACTCGATTAAAAGCTGCCCTGACTGACTGCCGGCGGCCCAATCAAAGCTCGTTCCGCGTTGCAATCAACCCCGAGATAAACTCGATCCCGAAGGGGCCGCGTTTCCGCGATTTAGCGCAATTTCTAGTGACGCGCGAGAAACAACGTGAGAGAAACGTTGCGCGTGTATATACCTACTTACAGAGGTGGATAAGCAGCTGCTGCTGCTGCTGCTGCAGCCGACGGAACACGTGCATTGTAATTGCACTACGAGATACAAGTCTTGGAAGTCAATCGAGTCGAGAATCTCAAATTAGTACACACTTCAGCACCTTCATGTAATGTATGCAGGGCAGAAACTATTTCTTATCAGTGCCCTGAATTTAGACGCATGTTTGTCTAAATCCTATCAAGAACATCCTTGCTCGTTCTCTCGTTGAATTGCGTAGAGCAAGTTTTCTCAAGTCTTGGTGCATAGGACAGGCGGAAGGAAACATGCATTCACAAAATTAATATTTGTGATATTTCCTTTCTTATAGTTGACACGATGCAATTTCCAGCGATCTGATATTCAAGTACGTAGTATACAAAACTATTGACCGTAAACGCAGAAATGAAAATAAATCATGAAAGAGATAAGTAAATGATAAAATATAATCAGACAGTATTAATAATATGTAATAAAAGTTATTAATTATTGCTATTTCATTTCATATTGACATTATTTTTTTAAATACTTATTTCGACGACACATCTAATAATAATTAGTAATTCTCGCTCTATACTTCATAAATAACGTTTCATTCATGCCATATCTCCGCGAATAATTTTACTATTGAATCCGAGAGAGAGAATAGAAGAGAAAAAAGGGAGAGCAATTATTCTATAATGTAACAACATTGTAAAATATAGTTGACTTTAAATTTTTAATCTTTTAACAAAGTTCGTTCCTTAATCCATGTCAATTAACAATTCTCTTCACGTTGACACTTTGACGTAGTCTTTCCAAGGATATGTTTATATCAAGTTCCTGCATCATGTTCTTCTTACCTAATTTATAGGCACAAGAGCGTTTTCATGCTTTTAGTTTTGTTCGGCCGAGTTTGTTCGCGCTGTCCATCGTTGTTAGTAGTAACATGGGTGATTTCGCAAGGATAATGTGGGAAGATAGAGATAGAAAAAGAGAAGGGAGGAGAAAGAGAGAGAGAGAGAAGCCAAGTGCCAACGTTGGCTAGGAAATGGCGGCCACCTGTTAGCTATTGATCGGCACGGCGGCGAAGCCGAGTGTGTACGTGCGGGCGTATTTTCCTCTCCCCGCGCCTCACGCCTTCGCCTTCCGTCTTCTATCGAGAAAGCCCTGCAAGCTTACGTTTCTCTCGTCCTTCGCCGTCGATTCCTTCGCAACGGAGTATTGCGTATGACGGACTCATCCTTCGCAACGTCCCACAAAAAGAAATTGGGGCTTTACAAACACGCCGTACCACTGATGCCTGCAACTCCCGTGCACATATATGCCGTTTTATCATCGTGATACGAATGACATTCCGTCGGCAAAATCAGAAAATATGGATGCGACAACGTGACATGGTAAATATAATGAACAAGTTTGTCGTTTCGATATTTGCATCTGGGGAAATTGCATGAGATAACATCGCAAACGAACGTGATAAATATATTCGTCGTGTTGAATCTATTTCCCTAACGTAATTCCAGAAACAAATTTGGAAGAATATTCCTTTTTTTCAACTCTAAATCTTTTACAAGTTTCACATTTGTCTTTTCTCAATTCATATATTTAAAGCTTAAGATTCTTAAAAATTTATCACTTGGAAAATCGAGCTTATGATAATCGACTTTTAATATAAAATTTTCCTAGAGAGAAAATCTAAATTTAAAACCAATTTTTAAAAGCAGGATTTGCAAACTAGAAATAAATTTTGGAAGTAAAAGTTTCAAATTAAATGTCAAATGACATATTTGAAAAAAGATTTTTCGTAATTCCCAAAAGAAGAAGCTATTAAAAATGTATATGTTACGACAGATAACGTAGCAAAAATCGTCATAGTAGAGTAGAGCTTCATAATTAATGACAATAAATTATTGCATTTTCATTTATTATTTTATTTTATGTGATGATCGCATAAATATTACACTATTCTAATTTCTGCGCGCGAGAGTAATCGAATATTAAACGCATTAATTTTAAGTGACATGTATCGATGTATAAATGTCAGAATTAACAGTAGCGTCAATTTATGTACAGGCGAACTGACTAGAGAGAGCTATAAATTTACCTATGGGAAATGTAAGCATCCTTATGGCTAGCACGTAAATCGAATCATTCGATTATGATTTAGTGGCGAGTGTAAATTAAAGGTAATTCGAAGGTGAAGGAAGTATAGGAAAATAGAATGGCAGAATGTAAAATATCTTTAGGATACGGTCTTTCGATTGATTCCTGTCTCCTGTGACCCGTGGTAACCACAATGCGGAAGATAAAAGATCTTTATGGGGTCGTCACGGGGACGCTCATACTTTGTTGGATACGAATCTAAATTTTATTAACTCTTCGACTTGATCGAGTTATATAAATATGACAAAAAGAATAATCGACTGTCAACTGCCAAATTAAACATCGACATTGCTGTTACTTGAAGTACATATGTGCTGTTCCACTTTTTTGACATTACCTGCATAGGAGTGCAGCTACAATCTAATTAAATATGTATGTCTGCCCCGTCGAACAATTCTCATTTGCATTTACTCTGCTACTAATTTGGTCGTATAATTAGCAGATTTCATATTATTCTTTATGCTCGTCATAAAAATTACATTAATATGATTTTTGAGCGGAAAATTTACGTGAACACATTTTCTTTCTCTCCCTCTCTCTTGATTTTATTAACGCAGTTTGACGTCAAAATATTGCTACAGTTATACAATGTCTGTTATATTATAAAAAAACATATGAAAACACAATGTTCCTATTTTGTAGTTAGCATGTTCCTATTTATATAAAGTATCATTATTATATATATTATACAACGGTTAAACTGAGAAACTTGGAAAAATTACAAATTTTCATTTAGTTTTTTTATCATTTCAAGAACACAAACAAATAATAGTGCATTATATTTGATATATTTGCACAACTATAATAGATATTTCAACTGCAATTTTAATGTAAGCAACTCTGTTTGTAGTAGTATAAAAAGCCATATTATAGAAGATGTGAAAGTAGAAAATAATAAATTTAATAAATTAGCACCGCGCGTGGCCTGTGAGATGCATTTATAAAACTTCTGGAGAGATGTTTGAAGAAAAAGTAACGCATATATGTATATAAAAACACACACACACACACACACACGCGCGCGCGCGCATAGTGCAGTAGAGAAAAAGTGAATAATACTTGTTCTTGCACGCTGTTCTCTTGCTTAATAAGTAGTTGTTTTATAACAACGTATTTTTTGTAATTAACATGCTGCATTTCATCATTGTGGATGAAACGGCTCTTTAATCAATTTATTGTTTTTTGGTTTAGCGACTTCAAAATATCTTTGAGAAAACTCTTTTCTGCGAAAAGTTTATGCAGAATTTTAAGAAAAGCAAGTTATTTCAAGCATGAAAAACACTGATATTTTAATTGTTTTATTTGTCGTACAATATTTCACTTATTCTTTGAGCCAATAATTAGAAAATAGATAATTAAAAAGTGAAAAAGCTTTATTTTCTACAATTTATATTACATCTCTACGATTTTCTTCAAATAATTAAGGCTGATCTGCTCGATAAGTCAGAACATATTTTCTGAACTATGTAAATTAATAAATTCTTTTTATTAATTAATTTATGCCAATGGACTATGAAAAATGCCATCACGAAACAAGCACAACACCAAGTGCCCTTGAGATACCTACTCGATTGCACGTTAATTATTCATGACATTCGTAGCGGCAAATTCGATGTCACAATTCTCGTAAATAATAATGAATCGTTAACGAATTGCAACCGAGGCGAAAACCGATAATATTTTAAGCGGACGCCAGACTTGGGACAAAATATCACAACGATCCTTCATTCATTTGTTATGTCGCACATATTTATCGCTGAATTATTTCCATATTATTAATAAACAGTAATATTTTTAACGGGCAATATAATTGAAAATAATAAATCTCTATACAGAGTATTTATAAATATAAGACGTTAAACTTTCTAAATGTGATGTCGTCACAATATGCTCTGATGAAATTATTAAAATTTACAGGTTCTAGGAGAAATTAAATCTCGAATTAACAGATATTAATAAATATTACACTACAAACAGCACACATTGTGAAGGAATATTTAAATATCTCTGTCCAGTCGTGATTCTATATGACCATATTTTATTTTGCGATGTGATCCTAAAAATCGATATTTAAAAACTTTTTCATTCATGATATACTGGATAAAATAACAAAATTAAAGTTCTTTCAAACAAGGTTCTTTCATTGTGTTTCATATCGAATATATATCCAGTGGTTGAATATTTCCTGATCGGAATTACTCGAGTGAATTAAACTCTAACTTAAATTCCAGCAATATTTTGAGTACGTGAGCAATTCGTCTATCAATGGTAAAAAAAGAGACAGGTGGTATTTCATATATGGAGAGGACGGACGTCGCGTTACGGAACGGGTAGCACCGTGATCGGATGGACTGCGAAACTCCATATTTCACATACCTATTCCCTAGGGACTTACATATGTGGAATTGCAACCACGGGACGGTGATAAAAAAAATGCGTGTATTTTTTTCATCGGCGGTATCGCGGCACGCCCTGAAAGAGAAATTGGGGTTCAATTTGTCGGAGTTTTGGGGACAAACACGTGACAACAATATCTCGTTACATTGCGCTTGGAACCTCGTTACAACGATGTTGCTTCCTTTCCGCAGCGATTTATCGGAAGCCCGTGGTTGCAATTTCAGTTCGACACTCCTGCGTTCGACAGGATCATATTAACCCTCCCCCCCCCATGCTCACGATTTTATTCTGTATTTTTAAGATTGTAAATACTAATCTTGCGTTCCTTATATTTTGAAACATTTTACACTTAGGTAATAGTACGTGTTAATTTAAAAATGTAAACTTTTGAAAAAAAAAAAAACAGTTTATGTATCACTTAAATTAGTGTTTTAAAATCTTCGTAAAACGCTTTTAAAATTGATTGTTACACAAGCGAAATAGAAAACACAATTTATTATTTAATAATTTGATATTTATAATACTTACATATTTATATTAGATTTTATATTTAGACTTTGAATTTTAGATTGAGAATACGCTAAATAATTAAGAAAATATTTAAGATTTAAAATATTTTCCAAAAAAAATTTACTGTTACACTAAATTACATGTTACACAATCTTTCTGCATTTTCGTAGATTTACTAGACATTTGAGGAAAATACTTTCAAACTAGCAAAGGTTTGCATTTAACAATATTGAAAATATTTTTAAAAATTTGCTGCAAAATTTCTTTGCTTCTTTGCGCGATACATTTCTTTTCGAGGAAACGAACGTTGTCTTTTTCAAAAGGAAAAGTCTAGTTTTAGAGTTGCGAACAATGTGTTGCACGGAGGGTCATATTTTATCGCAAAAAATTTTAAACATCAAACTCATAAATCACGATGCGGAAGCGTTAAAAAAAAATTATGTTGTCCAGATTTATAAGTTACAGGAATTTTGAAAGTATTGACATTGCAATTCCCAGCTTGCGTTGCATCCATCACATGTCACTTACTATACTTTGCCCTCGGAAGTCGCGTCGCCCACTCCGAGTTAGTGGCTGATATCTTTCAGACATTAAAGCGGAAAAATACATCATGGAAAATTCAACAACTTATATCAATGCGTCGTTCGTGATCGTGAGAACGCAGGAATTTTCCGACAACTTGCAACATGACCGTATCCATCCGTCCATTCTTACGCGTAACGCAAATTTGAGAATATTACAAGATCGCGTGTAAAAAGGACAGTTAGTATCGAAGTGTCAAGCATGATTTATTTTTCTCTTTAATAGATAATGGAACGTACCGTGTATTTGAATTGTCCGCGAGTTCTGTAAAGTGTCTGGAAGATAAATAAGCTTATATAAACGATCTAGATAATAGAAGATGGAAAGATTAAAGAACGGATAACAATTCCTTTTATGACACTTATTTACGATAAAAGCTCTTGCGCAATATAAATCATTGTCCCTTTTATGTTTCCGACCGTTCTCGTTCTTCTGTTAATATCGTATCGGTGGGAATATACTATACTTTTAAATCGTCGCGCTATCGCAGAACACTAAGCTCTCGCACGTACTCGTAAATATACATATACGTGTATTACTCATATTTCTATTAAAAAGACGATAACGGCAAACGTAATCTCGATAAGAATCGCATTAATCATCAGACCAACAATTTCTACGAGATTTCCGAGGAAAAAGGAGGCTATCGCCTCGCCATTTGCGGGATAATTTTCGCAAATTCCCTTAAATAATCATCAACAGTGGCACGTCACAATGCGTTTTACGATCTGTAGATGAAACATGCTGAGCGACAAGCCGTCTTCGTCCTCGGAGGATGACTAGGTAGAAATCAAAAAGTACCTCGATAGAGTCGTAAAGGAAAAGTCCGTGAGGGTGTGCGTGGATACGCACGGCGGGGTGTAGACCGTAGTGTCCGATAATGTTATCGCAACGTCCATCGCATGTATTTTACGGCGTGTTTCGCGTAGCTCGATCGTGCCCGCGTGATAACTCCGGTAAAGCTCATTGAAAACTTTACGACGGACATTTCTCGCAATCTCGCGTGACTACGGCTCTCTCGGATACATCGTGCGAGTCACGATACGATCGGCTACGCCCTCAAATTTACAAATACTTCGGTTACTTAACGCTGACAAAAGGTGCATCGAGTGATAATGTAAAATTGATATACTTGTCGTATACCAAGACAAAGTCGTATATTTGTGCGAACAAGGCTCTTCCCTTTACATAATTCGATCGAGATATTTAAACTAAGAACTTCGTGTATATTTACAGCACGAGGCTCTCTTTGTATGATGCTTCAGATTTATTCAAAGTGTAAATTTAATTTTGTAGCATGGACTTAATATTTCTGCTTCAATTTCGCCTAAGTAAATTTTACATCGGATGTCAGTTTGTCAACACAGTCTTCGAATGTCGATCAATAATCAGAATTTAATTCCAAATATGAATTATTTCATTATGTGCTTGATAAATATGCTTAACACGGTTATATCAGTTTTCGATATTAAAATAATCGAATAACAGTATTAAGGAAAAAGACCATGGTGAATTATTCAGGATCCGACGGTTTGTTTTTTGATATTAAATATGCAGCGAGAATAACGGCCGGGCTATCATGTAATGCTAACGTGCGAAGAACCGATACTTGGCAGGTAACTTATGGAGGTTCCTCGAGCATCAAAGTCAGCTCAGTCACGAGCAACTTCGCGGACAACTTCGCTAATAACTTATGCGTGCAGTGCGAAAACAAAGCAACACGTGTAGTGCTGGCCGAGCTCGCAAAGTTCAAGCGAGTTATTTGCAAACAAAACATAATTAAAGGTCTGAAAGAGTTACATCATTGCATCACCCTATTAAAATAAGTATATCGATATAAACACACACATACGTAATATTATCAAAATATTGTAATAATATTTCGTAGACTCAAATTTATATAGATTACTTTCCATCGTTATACAACGTAACAAAATGTGAGTTTATATGACATGATGATAGCTCTTGCTTTATCACAATATTGTTTTATGCAGCTCGATATTAGAGCTGTTTTCAAGGTCCGTTGAAAGTACATAGGTGACGCGTAACGAGGGCACGCTTTCTTGATCGGAAGAAAATTCTCTCCGGTGCGAATCGAACCCGAGGCTGTGTTAGCGACTAAAGTAAAGAGGGAAAGAGGATTGAATTTCGCTCCCGCCTCGAAAGGGTGGTTTCGAGGTCGAGGGCTGTCGACCGACCCCAGCCGATCAATATAGCTACAGGTGTCCGAAAGTACCAGTGCTAGTCGGTTTTTATTCTTGAAAAAAATGTCATGTGATGTGGGAGAATTCGCATTTTACTTGAAACATTTTTCTAAATTCCCTCATAAAAGAGGGATAATATAATTATATATGATTGCGAAATAAGAATTAATAATAATTATATAATATAAGTGATTATGATTTTAATATGATAATTTTAATATGATAGATTATTTTTAAATTTAGTCTACAATTTTTTTCTTAATTAAAATATTAAATCAGTATTTTTTAATTAATGCTTATAGAAATTTTATAAACGATTAAAGGTGTTTTACAAATTAATTTTTTTTGGAATTTAATTAGATAGAATAACGGGTTAATATTTATTTAAATATAAGAATTATTTTTCTAGAATCTTAAAGTTATCAAAAAAAATTCAGAAACCGCAAGTATTAATGCAATATTATCAATATAAGTTATTATTTGTTGAGTTACTTAGTTCTTCTCAACAGATAATAATGAAAGTAGAAAGAGCAAATGAATTTCAGACTTGTTTATACATCGCTACAGGTGTTCGAAATTACGAGCACGCAAACTCATTCTATATTACGTGCGTTTACTCATTTTGTATAAGCTTATATGAAGAAAGTAAATTCCGAATCGACAGCAAAAAAGAAGTTAATAATAATTTATTGCATTTCAATACTGATATTCGTATCTGTAAAGATCGCAAGTTTTCACTCATCCAGCTATGTCACATTAAAATTTAGATAATTTATTTTCAATAATGCTTCATAAATTCATCCTTCTGTATTGCTATCAAGTAGAACGTTTCATCTTCGTAAAAACTTAATTAATTAGAGCATTATAGACACAATTATATTTGAAAATTATACGTAAAAGTGTAGAAGAAGTCATAAAATCAAATATCAGGACGGTACTTTGTCTGTTGCAGATAAAAATTTTAAAGCGCTTTCTACGTCTGAACATTTGTCATTTTTCACTTGCACGTTTTATCAGCTCTCATTATTCTCGATTCGAATACTGATTTAATGTAATTTTAATGACTTTTACCTTCGATTGATCTTCAAGTAAACAGAAAACTTTATGCCTATGAGGACCATTAGAAAAGGCAAGACTAAGAGGTGGCAGTTTCTCATATTTTTATCCTTCAGTGATCCGGAAAGAAGGGTTCTTTCATCCCCTTGCTCTTTATGTAGAAAGTGGTTAGATTGAAAAAAAGCATATCGTCTTACCAAACAACTTACGCGCACTGGGCGCGACTTATTCTTCCCACCTTGAGATGTTTTTCTCGGAAAGATGCAATAAACATGACACGGAACTCTTCTTCTATCGAACATGCTCGATCTTATGCGCGTGACATTTGCGTATACTGGGTATGATCAACTGACTTGGAAATTACAAAATTGATATTTTTACTTGGCATATAAGAGGTATGTCATTCAATGTTTTTTAACTTTTGTGAGTTGATGCACGTCTTATTATCTCTCAGAACTTTTATAAAACTAGTGATATATTGTAATGTCTACATTCACATTACTTTAATTCGAATAAACTGCTGCTTAAAGGATTTACGGGATAAATTCACGTGAAAATGCGTTATCTACTTGCAAGTAGGTATTTTAGAAGAGAATCTCTTGGCGGTAGTTGGTTGAAAAGTTTTCTTTGGCCGTCTTTCGCGCTTCGTGTGATTTAGGAGTGCTAATAGTCACATAAATATCATTTTCTAAGTTGACGGGAAAGGAAGGAGGAAAGGAATAGATAACGTTCTCTAAACGAACCGCTATGCAAGCGAGATTTAGGTCGACCGTTCTCACCTTACTCGACAATCAATGGCGACATAAATGTGCCTAATTTACAATTGAACGTGTAATCGCACGTTTCATTGTAATTGATCAATAATACGTTTACGTCGATAACGGCACATTGATACATTTTCGGAGATGAGGCTCGTCGTCTGTGCGTATCGATCGACGCTCCAAGGGGAATAAGTAATCATCATGTGCCTTGAAATGCGAAACTGGGGCACTCCGGCCTTGTTGTATCCTGCGAAACAATGCTGTTGATAATAATGCACTGTCCACGTTAAAGCAAATCCTGTATACACGCCACGCTAAAATAGTTTTAATGACTGTAAGATTGTTATTATCCACAGAAGCTCTATTT